>JAVSCE010003390.1:67500-207500 GCA_032199065.1 Smutsia gigantea | reverse complement strand
TGCAAGGAAATTACCAAATATGTAGACACAGACCATTTTTTAATTGCCAGAATTTTGAAAACTAGATGATCCAGGGCAAGTCTCTCTGAAACTGTTTTCACATCTATGGAGTGTAAAGGTTCCTATTAAAATCCAAAATTCTCTATTATTCTGCAATAAGCTACCTGATGTGAGGGCAAATTAAATATAGTAAGCCACTGACATTTGAAAGGCATATGAACTGAGACCTTTAGAAAGCCCTATAGGATATACCTTCCCTCATAAAAGGTGGTAAAGTATTTTTTTAATTAAATGACCCCTTTAGAATCTAGGTGATTCTATAAATATACTCTAAAGCCATTAATAAAGCTATGAATTCTTCCAGTAAGGGAAAAGCAAATGAACTCCATACTCAATTTCAGAACATCGTTAGTGTAGAAACACTGCCCCCAGTCCTCAAAGCCACAACAATGGCCAACAGCAGAGCCGCTAGAGGGCATGAGGAAGACGAGAACACAGTTCCCTGCACAGCAAGAGGAGCCAGGCTGGCACACATCAGCACCATCCTTTGAACATTCCGGTGGAGGCTCCGCATCAAAGTCAACAGAACAGGCAGAGGGAGCTGGGGGTGGAAACTTCAGGCCAGTAACTCTAAGGGAGAGCACAGTCACTTAAAATGGGGCATTTGGGAAGAAAGCTTTATCCCACTGCAAGTCGCAACTTTCACCTCTGGATTTAAGCGCCTCAATTTCCTACGACAGAGCTCAGCCAGACCCCCTTCTCAGACACTGCGGGAGCCCAGTCAGGACTCCAGACAGCACAGCTGGCCGCCAGCTGCCCGAAAGGCTGCCATAACTGTCTTTTCCCAGAGACACATCTACCTGGAAAGGACTACCTAAGGCATGTGTTGGCTTCAGAACCTGCTTCTCCAAGAACTTGTTCACTCAAGAAAATTCTTCTTTACCACACAGTCAGCTGAGGGCCTCCATGGCCAACATCACACCATGCAAAGAAGAACACCTCCCACGGTTTCCAGAGCAAACTTTTCTCATAAGAAAAGTGACTTAAATAAGCCACAAGTTAACAGTTCACCAGTTTTTCAGATAAATTTTTAAAGACATGATTTTCTAACAAATGGCAGTTTTGTTGAAAGTCCAATATTTTCCATTCAAAACATTACCAATTAAGAAAGTCATCCTTTCAGAATTCAATAAAGTTTTCTCCTTCATTTTCTGTACTAAAGGACTAAATAGAAGTTATAAAAAAACCTTTTCGTGTTGGCAAAACTGGACAGCTACATGTAAGAGAATGAAACTGGATTACTGTCTAACCCCATACACAAAAGTAAACTCAAAATGGATCAAAGACCTGAATGTAAGTTATGAAACCATAAAACTCTTAGAAAAAACATAGGAAAAAAATCTCTTGGATATAAACATGAGCAACTTCTTCATGAACATGTCTCCCCAGGCAAGGGAAACAAAAGCAAAAATGAACGAATGGGACTATATCAAACTAAAAAGCTTCTGTGCAGCAAAGGACACCATCAGTAGAACAAAAAGACATCCTACAGTATGGGAGAATATATTCATAAATGACATATCTGATTAGGGGTTGACATCCAAATTATATAAAGAGCTCATGCACCTCAACAAACAAAAAGCAAATAATCCAATTAAGAAATGGGTAGAGGAGCTAAACAGACACTTCTCCAAAGAAGAAATTCAGATGGCCAACAGGCACATGAAAAGATGCTCCACATCGCTAGTCATCAGAGAAATGCAAATTAAAACCACAATGAGATAACACCTCATACCAGTGAGGATGGCCAACATCCAAAACACAAACAACAACAAATGTTGGCGAGGATGTGGAGAAAAGGGAACCCTCCTACACTGCTGGTGGGAATGCAAATTAGTTCAACCATTGTGGAAAGCAGTATGGAGGTTCCTCAAAAAACTCAAAATAGAAATACCATTTGAGCCAGGAATTCCACTCCTAGGAATTTACCCTAAGAATGCAGCAGCCCAGTTTGAAAAAGACATATGCACCCCTATGTTTATCACAGCACTATTTACAATAGCCAAGAAATGGAAGCAACCTAAGTGTCCATCAGTAGATGAATGGATAAAGAAGATGTGGTACATATACACAATGGAATATTATTCAGCCATAAGAAGAAAACAAATCCTACCATTTGCAACAACATGGATGGAGCTAGAGGGTATTATGCTCAGTGAAATAAGCCAGGTGGAGAAAGACAAGTACCAAATGATTTCACTCATATGTAGACTATAAGAACAAAGAAAAAACTGAAGGAACAAAACAGCAGCAGATTCACAGAACCCAAGAATGGACTAACAGTTACCAAAGGGAAAGGGACTGGGGAAGATGGGTGGGAAGGGAGGGTTAAGGGGGAAAAAGGGCTATTACAATTAGCACACATAAAGTAGAGGGGGTGGGGTGGGGTGGGGTGGGGGGATACAGGGAAGGCAGTACAACACAGAGAAGACAAGTAGTGATTCTATAACATCCTTCTATGCTGATGGACAGTGACTGCAATGGGGGTATGTGGTGGGGACTTGATAATACGGGGAGTCTAGTAACCATAATGTTGCTCATGTAATTGTATATTAATAATAGCAAAATAAAATAAATTTAAAAATAATAGAAACAAAAAAAATTATCAGTAGTAGGTATCTGATCCTACATAATGTAAAAGTCATATTTAATTAAATTAATGTAACTGCAATAGTTAAAAAAAACTTTTCTTTTTTCACACCAAGTATATGACGTGGGTCATCTGAATATAGGAAATCAGTCTTATTTCATAGACCTCAAGGCACAAAACAGGGCCATAGTAAACTTTGGTTATCTTTGACTACTATCAGTAATCTATGGTTACCCCATGCTATTTTATTTATTCATTCATAATATAATGAACATCTGTGAATTTACCACCAAACCTGACAACCAGAGCATTACATCCCAGATTTTAATTTATCACAACCTTGTATTTCTAGCTAAGAATGATTACATTCTTTAGACTTTTTATTCTTTATTTTCATCATCAACTCCAACAGTTGGATCTGTTTGATAGAACTGTTTCGGACAGAAGCACTTCAGAGGCTCTCGATGTTTATGGGAGACAGAGCACAGTAAATAAAGCTGAACTGAGATTTGAAGGCTGGGTTCTACCACCAGCTGAGTTAAGAGTTCTGCCTCAGTGGCCACTGAGCACGTCTGATTCAAACAGGAATTTCCACAGAAATTTAAATTATGTCTCATCACTCAGGCATCAACAATATGATGATTGTTAAATCTGCAAAGTTCTTTTTCTGTGTAAGTAAAGAACTTTATGTGCAGAGACTTCCTTTATTCTGAGGAGGAGCCCAAAGCCCCTCTGGGTGCAGAGACGCTGCCCCCACCCACATGGTTGTCAGGACCTCCCTCCAGCTTCCAACACAGCAGCTCAGCTATTGTTGTTTTTATAGGGTTGTACTGTATGTAAGGTTTGTTCTTCTGTTTACACAAGAGAAAATTTAAAAATTCATTGAAATCCCAATAAAATTACACATTTTCATAGCCCTTAGAATTTATATTTTGTAAGTATAGATTTTTGTGAGAACATTTGGTCCTTTCTAAGCATACATCTTTAATCTTATATCATTCCTGTATATCCATAAAAAGAAAAATATAAGGGAAACAAATTAGATAAGGTATAACTGAAATTCCTCACATTCAGAGTAGTACTCCTCTTAATTATTATTACTATTTTTATATATCAAACTTATTTGGATCCTGATTCAAAGAGATCATAATAAAACAATTCATGAGGCAAAAAAAAAATTCACTGAAATACTGAAATCTATTCATATACTTCTATTACTATGAGTACTAATAACAAAAACAACCAAAATAATAAGCATTGGACTGATTACTTCACTAAAATTTCTCATCTTTAAAATCTATCACATAAACAATGCATTTTATTAAATCAAATAAATTTTAAAGGACTTGATACCTAGCAATAAGTCTGCCACTTTCTAGCTGCCAAAAATATGACATACCCATATTACCTAATTACAAATATAAAATAAAATGAAAAAAAACATTCTGAACACCACATGATACTGTGAGGACAAAAGTGGAAATTACCATCCTATAATTAACTTCAGACAAAATTTGGGTTTACTTTAAAGAAAAACTTTCATATATAATATCCTGCTGAATCTGCTGTTTCCATAATCCTTTGCTCCATCAGATTAGCATGAAAAAGGAGGCACAGACATTATTTAGATATTAGCAATCAAAAACTGCATCAGTATGTTTGTATCTAAAACCAAGCATTTTTTTAAATTATGAAATGCTGTGCATATAAATAATGAGTTTTTATAATTATCTAACTAATTTCATGCTCCCATCCCCATAACCTTGAGACCTGAGGAGACCAGTGGCCGTTCTCAGCATCAGATAAGAAGATGAGAAGTCTGCCATGAGCCAGAGAAGTGCTCAGGGTGTCGACTGAGAACAGCGCCACACGGAGTCACATTAACTACACTAGTCTGTCATAGTGTGACTATAAATCATGTACTAGGCCTGCCAAGAGAAAGCACACCTTGAGAAAAGAAAACTTCAATGGAGATTTTAATCTTGAATCTATCAATATTTGCTGAATGTCAATCATACTCTGAAAAGCTGAGAAGGAGAAGGAAAGTCTCCAACCACACCCTCAAGAAATTATCTCGTGTGGAACAGGGCACAGAGCTTTGTGAAAAGGAAAACAAAACAATGTGCTAAGTAACACACTGGCCTTCCTAATAGCAAGAAGTATTATACAGAATAGGAATCCAGGGAAGGATTTACATGAGAAAAAAATTGGGGTTTGAAAAGAAAATACGCACTGACCCTGGCCTAGAAGGCTCAGAGAACGGCTTTCAGTGCGACACTGAGGGGCACACTGGGCAGAGCACGCTGAGACTGCTCCTAATCCCACCTCGACCAGCTTCCACGGCACACTTACTGTGCAACACTATGCCTAAGAAATCATTATCTATAAAACAAGAAAGAACTGGGCTATATTAAAACTCAATGGACACGATTATCTGTTTGAAAGCAGGTCTCTATATTGACATTATCTGCTAGAAACAATTCTAAATAGAATTAGGTTGATTCATATGAAATTACCAATATTTAATGGTTTTAACCTAAGTGTTGATTTCATAAGCGTCAACCTCAGGAGGTGCTAACGTCTTAGGAAGTACCATTCGGCATCATGATTTTTTTGAAAGGGAATTAAGAATTAGCTGGCATACAATACAAGCATATGCTACTTTTCAAGAATTAACTTCAAGAAATAAGTGATTCCTTTTAAACAACTTTGTGAAATCATATACGGATTCCTCACCTGCATCTGCTGCAAGAAAATAATCATGTATATTGTGATTTTATCCAGAATTATAGCTGCTGGCTGTCCTCTCTTTCGTATTTTATCTCCCTGTTTGGTCCCAGGAGATGGCTGGTTAGCCAGAGATGGGTAAGATTCCTCATGGGAGGAACAACCTAAGACAGGCACAGTCGCAAGGGACCTCCGGTGAGCAACGTGGGGGCCAACTGAGGTGAGGCATAGAACCCCACCCCTCCAGACAAGAGAGACATTGCCTGTGACAAGCTATGTCACAGGCCGAGCCCAGCTAATCATTATTCTGGTACCTTCCACAAATATATGCATATGCATTTGTGTCAATTAAAACAAAAAAGGGGGAAATGTGGGATTCACTTATAATTTAAGTATAAAAATCATATGAATAATCATAGATGACTTGATTGATTATAGTAACTGAATTAGTTTCTCTGATATGACTGCCTTTGCATTGTTCACCTTGTGGGAGCTTGTTCACTGTATTGGAACTTGTTCGTTGCATGGTGAGCAATAATGTCTTGTGTATTGAAAAGCTGTTAAGAGAAAAAAACCTTAAAAGTTCACATTGCAAGAAAAAATAATTTGTAACTATATATGTTGAAGGATGTTAACTAAACTTACTGTGATAATCATTTCACAATAAAAAAAAAGAGATTGGGAAAAAAAAAAAGAATTAGCTGGCATAAAAGACGGTATTTCACAAGACACCAGAACTACTCCAAGATTGACATGTCTCACAAGGAACATCCCTGTCTGCTTGTTTTCTCCCGGGAATACTCAGGGTGACAGGACCATAACAAGAGCGGAGAGGCCCTTTGTTAAGCTTCTGACTGATTATACAGGTGACCCTAGAACCAAGAAATGGGGGCTTAATATCTTAGGAACAACCTTTTGATTTTCCCTATCAGAGCTCTGTAGCATAATGAAATGTAAACGTTTTGTTACTCATCTGTTAAAATGGATGATCAAATTGCTTTGATCAACCTTTACAAAAATCACTTCAGAAAGCTTGTGAGTTTCCTGAAAATTCCTTAAGAAAAATTTTAATCTTGGACTTTTATAAGAACTACCAAGACATCATGAATATAAAGAACCTCTAACAAAAAGTCAGTACTGTTTAATGAAACTGTGTAAAAGTTGGTAATTAAGCATAACTGAAGGCTGCAGTGAACATATAGGCCTTTGTTCTTTTTAATTCTGGCACTGACTGGGAATTAAAGATAAGAGCTTAAGGCATATTTTAGTCAGAGTCCAGATGTATAAGCCCAAGTGTTCTAAAAGTAATTTAAGTGAAATAAAAGAAGAGAATAGCCAGAAATATTCCAGATGCCTGCCAGGGGAAAACACCTATATTCAGATCATTTAATACACTGGATCAACTGTATTTGGGATCACTTAATTCACTGACTTCAACAAAAAAGTTAAAGCAGCAGATATTCTTAATATCCAAGATCTGACTGAATTACTAAAGAGCAGCAGAAAAAAAAATCTCTTAAAAATTAATGTCATGTTAAACAATTTATTATTAGATGCAAAAGCAACTGGAACTTCTACTAGAAAAGATATTCACTCTCTCTAAAGAATTCAATTTTTTCTTATTTCTATATAAAAATGAAAAAGGAGCCAACAGAATAAAAAAAAGATGTCATTTAATAAAGATTATCAGTACTAAGCCATATATCTCTAGTCTAATAACTCCTTTGAACTAGGACTAGATAGCATAATTATATTGTATACACTATTATTATAGCCTTTGGGTTTCTTTTTTGGGAGACTGAAGTGGTCGGATAAAGGAATTTCTAACTATATTTATTTATTTACTTATTCCCCTTTATTCACCAATGTTCCATAGGAATATGATGAAGAACATGATCAATGAGAGACAGACTGTCACAGAGGATGGGCACCCCAGCCAGAGACTGGCCATGAGCGAAGGAGCTGGCCCTGCGACTAGGAGAGAAGGGAGGCGGCGTGAGAGTGTCAGGGGACAGGGGGGACAAAGGCACAGAGAGGGCAGGGGGAGGCTATGCAGCAGGGAGAGTGTGTCTGACAAAGTAAACCAGGAGATGAACAGGCTCACCTGCAAGCTGGTTCCATGAGGAGAGTCAGGAGGCAGAGATTGGAGCTGCCTGCAGGGAAGGAGACAGGCTCCCAGAGCTGTAACCATGCGAGCCCCCACACCCATGGTCTCGCAGGGTGTCTGAACTCCACACCGATAGGGGTACAATCCTGAAAGAGTTCTGAACTTGCCGGCTTCCTCTTGTGTACAGAGTAAAGGGTACCCAGCAGAGCAATGAAGGTTCTTTTAAGCCTGATTCCAGCCCAGTTTCTCAGGCTCATCCTTACAATTCCTATAATCTCCCAGATGAAATCCTCCCACTGGGGCCCATTTCCTAAACTCTGCCAAGTCTGGGCCTAAGCTCTTCATCTTATATACTCTCCCCGAACCCTAGGCTCAAGGCCACTCCAGGCACAGTGGACACAGGACACCCCAGTTTGCAAACATCCCACAGAGGGCCTCTGATTGTGCTCTCTCCTGGGAAGGCTTGGCCTTTCCTGAATTGTCACCGTGAAGGAACACCTCTCCCTGAAGGCCCTCTCTGCAGGAACACCCGCTTGCACTTTCGTCACAGCCTTACACCTAATAAAATTCTTTTTCCTTTATGTGCACATTGTCTCTCTATCCTTACCCTCGGCCCATCAATCCCAAATCCAAGGCGCAAGAGAACAGAGGTTCTATCAACATCAAATACTACATGCCATCTCAATTTTGCAACACAGAAGTTAATTGTAGTAGATGTAGTAAATGTCTATTGGAAGAATAAATAGAAGAATAAATGAGATGTCTTTATTAGCATCCCCCATAATACTCCTTAAGCAAGATTAGTTGTTCCCTCTATTAAACTTTCTTTTCTTTCTTTTGTATCATTGTGTACTTTACTTTTCACATATTATGGATAGTTGTGTAACAACTAATATTTTCCAAAGAACAAGAATCACATAATTTTCATGTTTATTTAAATCCCCAGGAATAAAATACACAAAGATGAATGCTCAATAAAATGCTGGCTTAAAATTAAGAATGAATCTTAGAAAAAATAGAAAACAATCTGATATTTCTGTAACATATAGATACTACTGACACTTAAAATTCCTCTGCCACTAGCAGGAGAATTTCCTTTAAAGTAGCAAATACGGCATTTTATCAAGAAAACTGTAAAGTACTAAGCACAGCCGTCATTTCTGATAGAGCCAGAGGGCACATACCCTGGTATAAATGGCAAGCAGCCTCCCCGCTCCCACCATACTAACTCTGTGTGCTTAGCAGACTTTAGGAGCAAGCATTCTTCAAAATAACAGAGAATGGTGAGAAATAAAATGCACCATTGAAGCAGTTCAAGGAAGTGCATCACATTTTCATACATGACAAGGACAATTAACAGAACAGTCTCATAATAGGGCAGCACATGTCTTGACACATTGTCCTAAAAGCCAAATGGCTGAAGACATAAGCACTCCCAGGAAAATACTCAGCCTAATTATTAAAAACTCCCAGTGCAAAATTTTCCTTGAATTATCTGAGCTCTTGATTTATGTGAGGTGGTTAAAATACATCACTCCCATAAAATGGGAATTTCCTGTAAGTGAAAAAAGTTGCAACGAGAAATAACATAGTAAATAAAATGCATTCCATGAAGACCACTCTGCTTTCTAAAGAAAGGTTACAATTCTGGTACTGAGCTTCCCAGAAGTAAACATGAAGCGGAAAACTCAATTAGTACATGATTTGATAGCACTTATGACCGAAATGGTAAGTGGTCTCAGACAGGTCAGCTTCTTCTAGAACACAGCCCGGAGGGAAGCTGCCCCCCCGAACCCCACGAGGAAGATGCGACGTGTTCTCATGAGCAGCATCCTGGGCCCCATCTTTACGAGGAAGATATGTTTTATAAGGGTCCTTCTTAAAACATTCTTAAGTGCAATTCATTAGCATAAAGACTAAGTACAAAATCAGTAAAGTCAATTTTATTGGAGGAGGAAGACAAAAATAATGTGGCGACGGAAAGGTGCTCCCTAACGATAGGCCTGACAGAGGACTAAGCCTGCAAGCACATGAGGAAAATGACAGGCAGAGCCAGGACAGCAAGGAGATTATGTGACAAACACATAGAATCCAGACAGTCCACGGAGTTTCTAAACATGCCACTGAAGCAGGAGTAGGGCTGTCGCTGCTTCTTGGAGGCTGAGGGACCTGATGAAGTTCTGAGCTTGCAAAGGTTCTCTTTCCCCTCAGAGATATAAACCATGAAAGTTATCTGTAACTAGGTCCAAACACCTGCCCCAGAAGTAAGTTGGAAATGTCAACAAACCAACAAGGAGCTGAGATCCCGACAAACTACACCATCGGTATTTACTTCTGTTAACTTTCACCAGGAAAATTTATAAAGTAAGAGTTCAAAGAGTCCATTTCAACAACATTTATCATAAAGTCACCACAGAACATTTAAATTATCCACTTTCTTTAGAAATTCTTCCCAGATGTTGACAGGATAACTTTGGTGGAAAATATATACCCACCTTTTACACCTTAATAAATTGTCAATTTAAGTCAGCAAAATATAGAAGGAAGTTTTCTAATAGTAAAAATCTTGGCTTTAGTGAATTCATGTGACTTCTATCCATCTTTCCATGTAGAAGTAATTAATTAGAAGGGCTGTCTATTCAATCCCACTTTTTCACAATAAACGATGTCAAATGACAGAATACTATTCATAGACTGGACACTGCCTCCAGACAGAGGAATGGAGGAGACAGAAGACGGGAGGCGGGGTCCTCAGCTGATGCTAAAGGGACATTAAGTCACTGAAATACAGCAACCTCCCACACATTAAAATAAGCAATCCGAGATGGAAAGAAATGACATGTTGTTCCTCCATTTTGACTCAACGGTTATTTCTTGTGTAAATATTTTCTTAAAGTAGAGAGGAGCCTGTAAACACTATTTTTCCTAAACTGAGCCCTTTTGAAAAACAGGAAAAGCATTGTTAAGTCTTAGAATACAGGAAGAAATGAGAGGAGAGACCACTGGAGGTGGCGACACAGAGAGCAAGCCCAATGCCAGGAGCCATGCGAGTCAGTCACGGAGATCACACGAGGGACACTCAAGACAGAACAAAACATCTCAAGAGCATGAGCTACCCATTTCAATGATAAAATGGAAAATGGTATTTATCTTACAGAAACTTACATGGAATAAGCACTGAGGAAAACTATCCGTCCTTTAATAAAAGTGTGGGGTAAATGACGGAATTTCCAGAATCTCCCTTCTAGCCTTAGTTCATTTACACATGAATAGGCGTTTCCCATCCATCCACTGCAAGGGCTAGAGAGAAAACGGCCATTCTCTCCTCCCCTCCGTTCCTGGTACATAATTAGTCTGGTGTTTGCCACTCACCAAAGACCCGCCCACCGAGTTCCAGCCAGAAGGGGCAGGCAGGGGAGGCAGAGTGGGAGCCGCACTCAGAGGAGACGGAGGGTGCCAGGCCTGGCCGGCGAATTCGAGCAAGCAGTAAGCAATTGAAATGGTTTCTCCCAACCTACCCTTTCCCTGGACTTATTTCGGTTTCACTGGTTTTGCCCTGGGCTGGGAACACCCTTCCCCATCAGAGCTACAAAAAGAAAATACATACCCTAATAACTTCATCAAAGGAAAGTTTTTCTTTAAAATGATAATAAAGGAGTTCCTTTCAAAGTCTTCTGAAAGGACAAATTTGAGTCTATTTCAATGTATGTAATTCAGAGTTTTTACAAAATGTATTATTATTCTCTCATTTAAAAGTACCCAAAGTCCCTAACCACCCCAGAGTGTGGTTAGCAAAGCTTCAGTAACAGCTGTGCATGTACACATATACAGGCTTTTCCCAGTAAAGTTTAGTTTTTGGATGATATTTTCATGTTTCAAGAAAAAGGGTGAGGCTGAGATCTAAACTGAAAAACAGGAAGCAATGATTATTTTTTTACACAATTCTAACATATAAACATTTTTGAGGAGAGAGAGAAAGGAGATAGTCTTCCACAGACTAACACACGGTCATGTCATGTATTAGTGTTTACAACAAATGAGCACTGAGTACCAGAGCTGACAGCCTTTCCAGCCCACAATTAGACTAGGTCATATAGCTGGTATAGATAAAAATGTGGGGGAAAGATTTTACTTAACAGTAAGATTGAAGGTACTATTAAAAGAGAGGTTGCTAACCACAAATTTCAAATGTCTGATAATGGGGAGAAGCCAGCACAAAGCCCAGGGCTCTGAAGGAGGTCTGGGGAAACCCATTCACCGGAACCAAAACAATGAGCAGCCCTGAGCCTGCCCCTAGGGCCGGAACCCACCCCACAGCAACTTGCTGTGACTTATGACTTCTCCGAAAATTCCTTTAGTGAAAAAAGACTGAGGTTTTGATCTGGATATTCACGGACACTTGAAAAGACAGGTACATTTCCTTTGATTATCAAATTATTTAACTCTTAGACTCTAATGCATGCATTCAATTACAAATCCTTTATTGGTAGAATGGTTTGGGGCGCATACAAGTCTTCCTGAGATGCTGCCAGGACAGATATTTCCTGTTGGTGTCCCAGACACCATTAAAGCAATGGATCAGATCAGAAATTCTGAGTGAATCTTTCCCCTCCTCCTATTTACACAGTCATTCAAAGCCCAGATGATTTCTAAGCACTGAACTACAAATGCCATCTCTTTCTATTGTAAAATGCACCTGGCTTTCACATAAGATATACTTATTATGGCTGTTTCAATTGTGATAATTGTGGATAAGCTCATTTTCTAGATTACTATTAGCGAATTCAAAGAGTCATAAAGATACTTAGGTTTTCTACAAAGAGAATTACTTATTTAAGATAGGGAATACTTTAGGATGAACTTGCAAATTAATTAGAGTTTATTATTTTGGAATGTGACTTAAACATGGCTATATTTAGTTGTTTATATTTAAGTGTATAAGACTTCAGAAATACAGGAATATACTACTTTAAAATAAGTTCATGAAAATTTAGGGACGAAAAAGTACATTCTTACACAAGCTATCACTGCAGTTGTTCACAGAATAAAAAATACATATATTTGAAATTATTTAGATTTTTGTTGCTAATGACAGTCATGCTGACAAAATTCATTGGTTCATCAAACTATAGTGCAAGTATATGAATTTATTTGTAATAAATTATCATTTTTGCATATATCAGTCAAAGCACAAGGCCTAAATACTTGCAAACAAAATGCATTATTAATTGTCACAGCCTATTTATCTAACTTCTATTATTATTTGCTGTAATATGCAATGCAGAAGAGGGAAGAATCAAATTCAAAACATAAAAAATAAACTGATTATACCATCCCAAAGAAATTAAAATATAGCAAGCTTGCAAAATTATAGCCAAGGCATTAATGTTTTAAATACATAAGAAAAAGTGTTTAACTTAATTTAGTGAACATTATGCCCAAAGTGACTGTTCAACATGCTGATAAAGAGTTTCTTTGTTTCCTAAAACCATTTAAAGGCAACAATTCCCTCTCCCAGAATGCAGGAAGGTGGAATGAAAGTAAGGAGCCTTTTGGCCTTTATTGTGCCAGACTTTGCTACTTAAATCTTAGTTTTCTCCAGCTGTGGATGTCTATTGGAAAATTATGCTGCTGTTGAAGTTCTGGCATTCCAACTCACTATTTCTATGCAGGAAGAGGGAATGCCCTATAAACAGATACCATAAACAAGAAGTATGCTGAAACACAGAATTTGATACAGCACAATTCAGTCCAACATGTTTAGTTTAGATGAACTCTGTGACTTGGACTATGTAGAAGGGAATAAACCAGAAGACAAGGGTGGACTTTCCCATCTGAGATTAATTTCCTGATTTTAGGACAAAAATTGTGTGAATGTCAGAGAAAATGTTTACCCTATCTCAAAAAAGAGAAAGACATACTATTTTTTTCTTGCTTTTCTTTTTTTTTGACTCCCTTCATATATTAGGGACTGAAATGAATGAAAGCAACCAAGTATTCCTGGAATACATTAAAAAGGCAAATGGAAAAAACAAACAGTACATCTTGGATTTTCAAACTCCTATCATAACATAAAGGAGGTGTCTACTATTTTTAAGGTGCTTGGAGGATAAATGTATGTATAAGGTGATGAAGTTTTTCATCAATATGAAACATGAACATTCATTCAAAATTTCTTAATTCCTAAATAAAAGGCAAAATAATATATTTGAGTTCAAAATGCATACTACTTATATAGTAGGTAGTATTTTTTTACTAATTATCTGGAAAATAATAAAAATAAGTAAAAAACATCTTTTTTCTAATTTTCATTCCAAAGTAATTTTGTGAATAACATACTCCAAATACCTATATGCACAGACTCTCAGTTTGAGATAATGTAACTAGTATGAGGTAGAGCACTAGGAATTAGAGTCAGACAAATCACAATTCTAACACTTATTAATTATGAGATACTGAATAAATTACTGTATATTCCTCACTAGTACTTAAATCTACAAAACTGGTATAAAATGCACTCCTAATCACAGAATGATTGAGATAACGCATGTGAAAGAAGTGAGAAAACAGTAATTTAAAATGTTTTGCTTCTACTTTGACAAGTCCCAAATCACAATTAAAATAAAACAGAATTTTTTTTAATTTAAAGGAAAATATATTCAGGATATGTTCAACACATAACATTCTGACTCAAATTAAATAAAATTTTACAAAGAAAAGCATGAGAGACCAAAAGGTAGAAAGTAGGCATATGTCACATCCCACTACTTTGACACAGTAGTCATGTCCAAACTAAAATGCAAAAAAACCAATATGCATGCCTCCAATTTCTGGGAAACATTAGTTTTTAATTTTTCTAAAAGTCAATTCAACATTTACAAATATGTAAGAAGAGGCCCTAGACTACAGAGTGGCAAAACAAATTGCATGATTAAAATATTTTAATACAGGATTAAAATAGGATATTAATTTTAAAAAGGGATCAAATTTTAAAACAGGATTTTAAAATTGGATTAAAAAACAACAGTTTCCAGGAGAGTATATAGAATTTCAGATATGACCTTGGAGAATCTGGGGAAGGTGGACAGTCCTTGAAGGAAGGGTAGAATGCTTGTTCTGGTTCTGAGTGAGCTCCACATTTTAAAGATTCAAAACTTTCAGAAGTAGCCATGCTCACCTGGTAGCTGCCATTGCTATATTTCAGTTCACCTAATATAATTAAGCGTATGTGAGGAAGCTAATTATGATACAGCAGCAAGAAAAAGAAAACCTGGCAGTTGAAGACATGGTAATTGTAGTGTTATTTTCGTGACATGGCAACTGTAGTATTATTTGGGGGATGACAAAAGATGTATTTCTTTTTTAATATCAACAATGTTTTAATTCTACATTCAAAGAAGAATTCAAAAATGTTATTTTAAAACCTCAAAATCAAAATACAGGAAAAAAATAGACAAAATTTAGTTTTATGTATTTATTAAGCTCATTCTAATGCATTTGCAGAGGTCAATCCCCTCTACATTACCTCTTCTACTGTTTCAAGGTTGTTTCACAAATTCATTAATTCAAAGGCCCTCAAATCCTTTCAAATATTTTTAGATTAAATTTTTAAAAATTAAAACACGATGTTAAATTTTTGTGAAAGAATGACAAGAAATGTGACTTTCAACAACAGAATACAAAAGTAAAACATGAACTGACTTGATAAAATTTCTAGAAGTCACCTCCTTAAACAAAACCTACAAGGAAAGTATATTTGTTAAATTTTTTTAAATGGATGGAAATTACCTTTCTTTTGGGGTGCCAACTCCATGTTTGCCCAGTAGATGAGTATTTAAGTGCTTCTTCATTACAAAAGCAACCCTAAAAAGAGAAACAACAGTAATTAGAGAACTAAAACTTGACTCTGTAAGAAGTATGTGCAAAAATTTTTTTACAACAGGCCCATATGGATGGATGCCACATGAAAATGCTCATTGCCGTGCCCTCTCATTAAACAAAAAGCTTGCACGCAGACAAATATACTTCAATGCTTGGACACCAGAAGCAGTAATGGCACAGAAGTGGACTGGGTCACTCTCCTACCTCAGGGGACTACCAGGGAGCCAACAATGATTTCATTCTTTAGTCACTGTCTTAGTAAGAAAGATAAAGCAATACCTTACTAGAACATTCACTGCCCCCCTAGCTGATCCCACACTTCAACCATGAAACGAGTTTCAGAAATGTCATTTTATTAAATATTTAAGGGACAATGAGAGAAAATGAATACCCTTCATGAAACTTTCTTAAAAACATGGTAATAATTTGAAGAGAGGTTTTTAAAATGATATAAATGTTTGCTGTGTCTACAGCACATGCAAAAACTGTACTTAGTGCCAAGGCGGTATCAGAAACTAAACCAAACAAAAGGACTACCTGACGTGCTCTCCTACTTTATACCCAAATCCGCTCCCTTATATCAATTCTGTTGACATAAATATGAAATGGACGGGAATCAGCGGCCAGGCAATGGAGCACCATTCCTCCACTGAATATAGTACAACATCAATTTAATTATGTTGTGTAATTATCTAAAACAATTAAGATCTCATTCAGAAGCATCACACTAAAATGGCTCTCTTGATAAGCAAAGAAAAAGACAAAAAAGTTAATGCTGTAACTTTCAGTGTAAAAGGGCTTGCAAACATTTTTGTTAATTATGTATTACAGCTGTCCTTCATAAAGTTAATTACTAATAGCTGAAAGGCAACAGAATCTAATTGCATATGTACATGAAAGGCATGACATATGCAAAAAATGTGATTTTAATTAGCATTCTATGATATGAAAGGCTACAAATCAAATTGGCATGTTATAAAATTCTTAACATTAAACATCGAATTCATCTGGACATGTTTGCACAACCGGGCAGCGTAAGAATAATGTATCATGGCCTTTATGGAAGAGACGTGTCAAAAGCCAAGACCATAACAACTTCCAAAAATGTGAGTGCTTCTTTTCTTCTCATGGTCTGTTTTGATTAATTTCATATAATATTTGGGAGTCTCATTTTTGAAGCCAAAATAATATATTTATATATTTTAAATGACTATGACTTCATTATTCAAATAACACATTTGTACACAATGAAAGTAAAATATCTTCTTTCTTTATCTATTATTAGGTAAAAACAATGGACAATACATGCTTCACAACTATAAGTAACTGATCACACCATCAATCATTAAGGTGGAAAAGTAATTATTACATTTAAAAAAATCAAACTATGTTGGAATTAAAGGCTTAGCAAAAAATGACAGTATATGATATTCTGTATTTGTTTCTGTTTGATTTGGACAAAATAAATAACATTTTTCATTTCCTTAAAAAAGAATACAGTAATAACAACAGTCCATTTAAGTCATAACTTCCCTACTGTCCTCTATTTTCCTATAATTAAAAAAACATAAAGCTAATAGCAAAGAGCAAAGGTTAAGAACCCAAAGTTGCAAAGTACAGCTTTGCAAGTATAACTTAAGAGAGCTGAGCTTAGAATCCACAGTGCAGTTTTTAAAAGTAAAAAAAATTTATTAATTAACATGTTTAAGGTTTAAGAACTGAAACAAAAATATTATACTGCACAGGGGAACAAACTAAGGTACACATGGAGGGAAAGCTTCTACCTAATGTACTATTCTTGCCATTATCTGCTGAATGTCTCTAATACTAACTATTCTAAGGAGTAACAATTTTTTATTTTATGGAAAAAATTATAATATCAAAGCGGCTCAATTACAGTCAAATTATTCATCCAAATCTAATTTAAAGTAAGAACAAATTCTTTCAATTTGGTCTAACTGAAGTACAAGTAGTGTAAAAGTCTATCAACCTCAGTTTAAAAACATTAGCCAAGCATAACTGACTAAAATAAACTTACTGACCCAGATGGACATAAAACTGCCAGCAATGTGTGATTCCTGAACGTAGCCTATCCTTCCCTGCCATCACCTTGGCGTCATTTTCACATTTCCAACATCATAATTGTTCTGGACAGTTTGTAATCTAAATAAGACCAGAAATTAAGCAGAGTCCCCAGCCCGAACATCTACACCACCATGGTGCCGTGGGCACGATGGACTCATGCCTGGCGCATCCAGCTGTGTGCACTCAGTCCCTGCTCACTCAAAGGGCAGGTTCTGCAGGGACCATGTGACGCAGACAGTCGTGCCCTTGGGGAGCTTTCCCCCTGCAATCTGCACCCAAGCCTGCGGCGCTCCAGCCAGGCCACACCGACAGGTGCTAACTCAGGGCCTTCTCTGGGCGAGGACAGGTCTATGCAGCTGCAGCGCACAGGGCAGAACCAAGCACTGTTGGATCTTAAGTCCCCGCCTCAGAAAACGGGAAGCCCAGAGAGGGACACATGAACAAAAGGTAAAACATGTTCAGCAGTAGGAGGAAAAATAGAGAAGGAAGATCTGAAATGTCAGCAGGGGGTCAAAATGGCACATTTAAGCAGCTCAGGATTGTGGTCAGGGGTAAGGAGGGTGAGGAGCTGGGCACGGGAACAGCAGGGTGGTCAGGAAGCCTGGACTGCGGGCCCCAGGCCTGGTCTCAGACAGGTACTGTCATAGAATAAGGCGGGCACACAGTCCCACCCTCACGGCCTGTTGGCTGGCTTGCTCCAGGTGGGAAGGGGCAGCAGAAGCCTCTGAACAGAGACATGTTCTCACTTGTCCTAATAGATCCCTCGAGCTGTCCAGTTTAGAACACATAGAGAGGGACAGTTGAGGGGGAGACAGAGGGAGAGGGCAGGAGGAGGAGAGGAAGAGGGAAAGGGGAACAAGAGGGGGAGACATTGAACAAAAGGCTGAATCTACCGGTCTTGAGTTCAAGGGTAAGATCCATGCTAGAAACATGCTCTCAGAGGCTATCCATCTGGCAAGTGCCTGACAATCTAAAGCAACACCTTGAAATAATAATAAATAGTGATTATTAAATATGACTGACTTCTAAGTATCTATAATTGCCATAAAGAGCTTCACTTAAAACTGGTTTTGGTGTCAAAGAGCAGCACATTTGTATCCTAGCCATAGATCTCTACTTTTCAGTACAAACATTTCCTATTTTAACTCCTCATTTTAAAATGCTTTTTCCTACACTATATATGCATCTAATCAAACCTCTCCTTCAGTCCCTTAGGTTTTATCACTGCTGAATTACTTCAACTTGAGAGTCATGGAAGTTTATCTGACTGTCTACTAAAGTAAGTAAGATATAGAACTTTGATGACTACAGATAAAGATGTGAAAAGCAACAGAAAGCATAGCCCAGCACACCGGCATCCCTAACTCCCACCTGTGCAAGTCAGGGCACTGCAGGCAGGCCCACAGGCAGGTTTGCACAGCCTGAGCATCTCTGGGAGCCAAGAGACAGGGAGAAGCAGAAGCAGAGCGCTTTCCTGAATCCGCTGCTCTCGTTTCTGTGTCTCTCACCTCTAGTAAGATGCTCCTCAAAGTCAGGCCCATAGGATGTAACACCAACTACTTGAAAATTTCTTATAATCAGGTCAGGGTAGACCATACAGGCTACTCAGGAAAGATAGAGTAAATGTGTACTTTCTTTCAAGAAGTTAAAATCTAAACACAGTAACACAGTAAGTGAACAGAAAATTTCTAAGAACACGTTAATATACAACTATGATGCAAACACATTCCCTTTTCCTTCTGGTCTCACTGTTGGATCCTGAGTGAAGCACCAAGTCCTACCAAGAGGGCCACTCTACACGAATGCCTCACACACACGTGCCGCACTGCCTGTCAGAACGCAGGAGGCACCCAGTGAAAAGCTGCCTGCGCCAAAAGGAATGTAACTCACACTGCTCAGTCACTGCTGAAGCAGCAGAACATTTAACAAAACCGAGAACCCAGTAAGCAACAAGGTTAGCTGGCCAGGACTAGTCTCAGCAGACACTCGCGGTCACCTCCCTGGTGAACCCTGAGGAGCCTGACCAAAGCAGTGGCTGTCCCACATGCAGCCGTGTGCATGGGGGACGGGGCCCCACCACAGCTCTGCCGGCTGTGACTTGTGTGACTTTGGGAAAATATCAAGGTCATTCCCTGAGTTGCAGTTTCCTCAGCTGAAATATGAAAAAAAGCAATGTTTCATAGGGCTTCTGTGAGAATTCAATAAAATCAATGTAAACATAAGCAGTATGAGGGACAGGACATGGCAACTTAATAAATAATAGCTAATATTAGTACTGCTGTTTTAAAAACTGTGTCTATGATATAGTTACAGATAGAAAAAAAAGGTTTGCTTAAGGATTTTGCTTCCAAAATCCTCCATTCCTTTTGGCCAGTTAACACTTTACTTGATATGCATAACAGCTTAAGTGAAATTGCAGACGATGTATGTATGACAACCTAGAAATCAAGATGCAAAGAACTGACAAATCTACCACTTCAAAAAACACCTACCAGTGTGAACCCACTGACCTGCAATGCAAACAAGTACTCACTTGAGTCATTTGAATTGGATACCTGTTTGTTTACATCAATGCCCAAGACCGGGGCAGAATGTAATAAAGAGCACAGCATCCCAAAATGTAGTCATAGGAATAAGCAAAGAACAAGGAACAGTCACACACATCCAAGTGGCCACCAGTCCAAATCAGATTTTATTCCCCCTTTATAGTTTTGATTTTGAATGTTAAGTCTCTAATTAAAAATAGTAATTTTAACTAACTGGCACCCTGAATGAGTGAGAATTCTAAATTCTGAATTTTAATATACTTAAAAGAAACTCATATTTAGTATTTTCCAAGTCTTTATACACATTCTAAATCCTAGAGTCGCACAGGCAGGCGAGCCTCCATGCAGAACTGCATCTGTCCCTGCTGTGACGAGAGCCCTACCCAAGCTCTGGCCCTCTGGGTCCCCAGCCCCTGATCCGCTGCCCCTGGGCCTCCTCCCCACCACAGTGCCTGCACTTGTCTTTCTGGCCTCAACGAAAGGCCCTCCGTTTCCTACCAGGCGCACAAGTCAGGGTTCCTACTGATCCTCCAGGGGCCACTCCAGCTGTAGTGACATTACAGAGGGCAGCTCACAGGGGGCACCCAACCTCAGTCCTTTTGAAGATGGAGGCATGATGGTCCTGACACTTAAGGAGCACAGTTCTGAGCCTGACTGCTGGGGTCCAGGTCCTGACCCATGAATTTGCTCTCTGGAACCCAACATGCTGTGTAACAAGGTGCCTTTGGATTTGCCACACACAGAATGGGATGGGAGTGACTGCTCCTCCCCACTGTGGTTGTTAAGAGGATTGCATGATGCAGAGAACGGTGCCTGACGCCTTCTCAGCATGGAACAAATCTTCACCACTTTAAGCCAGTGATCACCCTAGGTGTAAAGGTTCAGGAAGAAATCACTACCCCTTTATCCTACCTCATTCTCCCTGGCCAGCGCCTCCCCTAACTGGACGCCACGTCAGCAGGAAAAGGAACTGTGTACTATACCATGAATCTGTTTAGGAAACCTATATTTACAGGAGCTACACGGTAATTCAACACAATTGAATTTAAACGCTAAATAAAAGAGTCTCATGTTTTGGTAAGCATCAGGGACCAAAAAGTAAATAGCATTCAGGCCTAACCAAGGCGCAGACAGGAGAAGGCTGCATGATGATAGGAGAGGACCAGGTGCAGTGTTGGAGGGAGCAGGTATGGAGAGAGCAAACAGCAGGGGGTTCTTGAAGGTTCCGAAGAAGCCTGGAAGCAGAATGGTTAAACTGATTGATGGGCCCAGATTGAAGCCTCTGGAACAGGACATGCAGTGAGGAACAAAATAACACAGAACGGTTGAGAAATGTTGCTGGAGAATTAAGTACAAATTGGAGATAATGAAGAAAAAAAGCAGATCTCTAAATAATGATGGGTCTTACAAGTCATGCCAAAAACTTTAGATTTTATCCAGATTCTCAGCATAAGCCAAATATTCTACAGATGACTGTTCAGCGGGATGTTACCAAAAAAGTAGGGAAAAGGGGGCTGTCAAACAGGAGTGGACAATGCTGGGTCAGAAAAGCAAAAGTGAAGACTTCCCAGCAGGAAGAAGCTAGTGAGCCCTGAGTCCCAAGTAAGGGAGGGGGCGTGAGCACAGCATTCTTTAAGGGTTTTGGAGCACTAAATATTTTTGCCACAGCAAACCTATGTCCACCTAGAACTGTCTCTTCAGGATACGATTTAGAAAACGTTGTGCACCATCTGAGAAACACTGAAATTGTGACATAAACAGGACTGATTTACACTTTGTAAGGCACAAGCTTTACAGTCAGAAGGAGATTGGACCCCAACTCCTCACTTTCTGTGGAGTGATCCTGCACAATACTTTTTTAATCACACTGATCCTCTCTTCCTAATTTGTAGTGTGTGAATAATAGAATTTATCTCAGAAAGTTATAAAATGAGATAATAAAAATGCATTATTTAGCACAGTGCCTGTTATGCACCATCAATTAATAAATGATAACTATTACATATACAAACCAAGGTATTAACTAGCATCTCAAAGTACAAAGATGACCAAAATGTAGTCTCTAAATTCATAGGATTTAAAGCCAGGTCATGGAACTAGATGTCTGAAGAGATGATGTCAGCATTAAGCAGGAAAAAAAAAAAAAGACATATATTTAAAAACAGGGCTAAGGGCACACTAACAGTGCTCAGCGCCCTGGTGTGGAATGTGGAAGGTCTCCCTCTGCTCCAAAAATCAACAGTGCTGGTCTATCAATCATCCAGTTTCCACTGAGCACACAACCACTGCAAGCTGAACAACTTCATTTCCACCATGATATAAATACATCCATGAGCGGCAGTCTATGTACACAGTAAGGCCTACAAGGCTGAAAATCCCAAATATTAAATAATAGTTCTCCAAAGAAGGATCATACCCATTTCCCTAAGTGTGATTTGATGTTTGGAGCAAATGTCATTTGTCATTAAAAATATATAGAAATTTCTGTCATTTTGCTTAATGTCTCTTTTATGATTAATAAGGTATTAGAAATAACTATAAACGAACAGTATTTTTATACTGTACTTTTACATGTTAATTTCTATTTTTATATGGTAATAGTGTAAAAGAAATGAAAGAGCTTTTCATGTTGCATTTCTCCTAACGACTCCTCATCACAAGAGCAACGGCCCCTGACAGATGGCCGTATCCTAATCTCTGAAACCTGTTAGGTTACAGGGCAAAGGGGAATTAATACAAATGAAATGAAAGTTGCTAATCAGCTGACATTAAAATAAGAGCATTATCCTGGATTATGTGGGTGGGCTCCCTGTAACCACAAGTGTCCTTAAAAGTGGAAGAGGTAGACAGAAAAAGGAATCAGGGAAAGAGGGATTGCTGTGAAAGCAGGGCCCAGAGACGCTGTATTGTTGACTTTGAGAGAGAGGAACTGGGCCCCAGGCTGAGGATCGCAGGTGGACTCAGGGCTGACTTACGAGAATATCCTGCTTCCTAACAACCTTCTCCCAGTTGAGTGCTCATAAATGAATCTTGCCTATCTTGACTATTATAAAGAGGGTTACCAGGCGGCAGTATGCTGCCATCACTCCCTCTACATTTATTAACTGGCATTCTTCTATAAAGAACTTCACCATTTTCCCATCTCTTGGTCTCATGCTCTCTCTCTCCCTCACTCTCTTCCAAGAGCACTTTAAATAGACTCTTGGAGTTTCATTTCTATGCCATCTTTTATGATTAATTACCATAATTATGATTTGTAATTCTCAAACTGTCCCAAAATGGCCAATAGAAATTCTTGAAAGCTGGCCACCATGACCTTTTCATATCACTCCTCTTAGCATTTGGGCATTTCCTTATTTTCTAGCACAGCACAAGGATGTCCCAGGCCTACCATGCCCCTCCGTTACTTCTTTCTTCAACTCTAATAACCTGCTTGGAGGCGGCTGGTTTCTTCTAAACCATTTCTGAGCTCTTCCTGCTCCTCACCATTGTCCATTCTTGTTCTTACCTTACAGGGTGACTTCTTTTTTCTTATTTCTTATTTCTTTTTTCTGATTTCTGATTCATTTCCTGGGCTTCCTGCATAACCTCCTTGTGGACTCTAAAACAGGTATCTTCAGCCATGGCCTTTCCTGGGCATTTTTCTTCTCTGAACAGAGAAAACTTTAAAGCATGTCTAACATTCAGTCACGATCCTCCCTCACGACTGCTCTCCTCCAACCTCCATAATTCTACCGTCTTCCCAGTTCAATGACCATATCCTCACACTCATACATCAACTGCTTCTTCACAACCAATCCCTACAAGGCCTTCCTTCCCCCTTTCTACTCTGACCGCACTCGGCCAGCTGTCTTACAGGCCTCGAGGAGCCTCCGCACCTCAGCGCACGCTCCATGGCTCCTCACCACCTGCGACAAAGCACTGAGTCTGAAGGAAGTAAATACTAGTCTTCGATATCATTTCGAACCAATTTCTGGAATATACCCTCAAGAAAGAATGTGAAATAAAGGCAAAAACACTGTGTTTCAACAAAAAAATAAGAACACCCTAAATGCTCAGTACTAGTGGCTGATTATACTAGAATATTATACATAATAAAAAGTACACAAAGTTCCTCATGACATATTAGATTTGAAAAGACAAAAACATTACATACAACATAATCCCATGTATATATGCTTGTGTATTTTTTTTATTCAGGCATATAAATAAACATATACATAAATAAAAGCAAATACCAGTTGAGTTCACTCAACATGAAGGTTTACTTTTAGAGTATTTATATTCCTCGTCTTTCTACAATAAGTGAAGTTTTAAAAAGCTAAAGGCTTTACATTTACAGAGCATCTCTGCATTTCCTCAATGGCTCCTCACAGCTGAATGGCAAAGCACTGGAGGTGCCATCAGCTCAGCCGAGAGAAGGGGGACTTGGCACTCAGAGAAGATAAGTGACTTTGACTTTTTCAAGAAAATGGAGCAAAGGAGCTGAAAATGCAAAAGTAGGATTCATGCCTAGTGACCTTTATACAGAGCTCTTTCCTCCACTCCACATCTCCTGACTAATGAAAGATTATACCCTCATGGAAAACAAGAAAAAAGAAAAAGGAAATAGTACAGAAATAAAAGTGTTCACAAGTAAAATCATTATATTAAACACTCTTCTAAATGAATATGAATCTCTCCAAACTAATGAGTGAAAAACCACATAGTTGACGTAGGACAGAGGTTATTTTTAATTCACTGAGATTAGGAAAGTGCTCATAATATTTAAAAAGAAAATATTTATCACATGATGGAGATACAAACTAAAAATTAATGACCTGTGAAATAGGTTAGGCAAAAATAAACACAGTGCAATCAGTTAACAAGAATAATTATGCTTAGAAAAAATATAAAGATGATGATCATTATTAAAACAGCAGTCAATTGAAATAGATACACTGGTTTTATTATAAGCAAAATCAAGATTAAAAATTTTACTCTTAAAGCATCAGATACAGATCATACTATGATTGTCATTAAGACATTAAATACAATGCACAATACAATATAAAACTAAACCTAAAAATATTAAAACAATTTACATAATATATTAAGTGAAATAAATTACATATCATCCTAAACATTCTGTAAGCAGTTTCCCCTTTATATTGTTTCAACAGGATTTCACAAAACGATGTTCTCCAGCCACTTCTCTTACTCACTAATGAGCACATTCACTTAAATGAACTTAAAAAAACCTTAAGTTCAAAGGTATTAAAATCTGTCCACAAATTTACATAAGGGAAAAAAAATCTATGATTATATTAGATTTGTTTACTCCAAAATTTAGAAGTTAATGGGTATTAAATAATATTTGAAAATTACGTATCTCAAACTTTTTTACCAAATCATTGCTAGGGCAAACCAAGCGTGTCCTTCACATAAGGTATTTTATGATACAATTTCTAAAAATGCTCTCACCCTTTAGGTTATAACCATCACACAGTACCATTTTAATTTTACATAAATAAATTGCCTTCAGAAACAAATTATCAACATCCCAAATTTTAAATTACCAAGAATCCTTTAATTCTTCAAAATTAAAATTATTATTCTTCTGAATGTTTCTGATGCTCCATGAAAATAAATGCTATTATATTTATTGAAAGTCTCCATGAAGAAACAAAACTTAGAAATGATTTGTTTATTCATAGAAAATAAGAACTTTTCCCAGTGTCACTCCTCTCCTGAGAGTGAGCATTCTACATACAGAAAACAGCAGTGAGCTTCTAGATATATTATAAAATGTCAGCTACAGCAATCAGAAACAATGCTCCAAGAAAGTGCAAGGTAGTGGCACAAACACATGCACACCCACACCCGCGCACATACACATTTCCCACAGTGCCACAGAGAGGAAGAGGGGACCCTCAGCAAGTCAGCACTCCGCCTTTTCAAGAGGGAACTGCACTGTCACTTCCTTGGGGGCCCCATAAAGACATAGCCATCCGCACTGTCAGAACTCTGAGCATGACGCCCCAAAGACCATGATTGTGACTTCCAAAGTTAACCCATATTCTTGATGGTAGTGAAAGCAATCACCTACTTTTTGTTTCGTTTGTTTTTAAGGAAATAGATTACCAAGCTCTGTTCAGAGTGCTTTATAGATACACCAAGTAATTTAACCCTTGTAACAACTCACTTGACAGATAAAAAACCTGACGTGCATATACTTTAACACCCCCAAGGCCGCACAGCTAGTGAATGGCAGAGTCAGGATTGGAAACCCACAGTGGCTGATCAGACCCCACTTACTATACTTGATCACTAAATCATTCTGCCTCTTTCCACCTTATAAATTAATATTCATGTACTACCCCTTATTTCATGTGTCTGCTACTGTTTTTTAAGTAAAATGTCACTCACCAAAATAAGTTAGGAAATCAATGACAGTATGTTTTATTTCTGAGTTTATGAAACATCACAAGTAGTCATATAGAAAAAGAAGTGTTGAAATTGAGTCAAAAACCTGAGCCTAATCTAGGCTCTGCAGTTATGATGCCATGGCCCTACTTCAGCTAAAAACAATAATGTCCAAAATAAAATGAAATGACTGATACCTAAATTGTTTTAAAAAGTACAATGAACTTAGTAAACAGCATTAATGACAAACTAAAGTACAAGGACTGCTATAACCAAGGATACCTAGAAGGGGACTTGAAAACAAATGATGTCAGATGCATTCAGAGTGGTCACAGTGTTAGAAAGAAGCAAGTGTGAGACGAGACGACACTGACCCCAGGCCGGTACTCACTGCAACTGTCCCAAAGGTTTCAGCACAGAACCCTTTGCCTATAGCTACCTCAGCCCTTCTCAAGGTGGCAAAACAATGGTGGGAACTTCTGTTATTGTTAGATATTATCCTGGTAATGTAAAGTGTTAATATGGTCAACAGAAATTAACATACATACAGCACCCTGAGGAAAATGCACAGCAAGGTTGGGAGAGCAACAGACCTGGGCAGAGTCCAGCCCGACTGTGACTGGAGGAGGACACCACGTCTCCCTGGGGGCAGTGAAGATTACATGACAGCAAGTGTGTGGCCAGGGCCACACTTTTACTGACTGATTGTACCCAACAATGAAGATCAAAATCTTCCCTAAAGCAGGAGGAAGAGGGCAACACAGCACAAGTGCTGGAGCTTTGCACCAGTTACTGGGCCTCTGAATCCCAGTTTCAGCCTTCCAAAATATGAAGGAAGACCTTCCTCATAAGGCAATGCACAGATTAAAAATAAATGCTGATAAAATATACCATTTTGGTGAGCAAATACAGTATGCCAAATAGGGTAAAAAATGTTTACATTGGCTATTCAGATATATGGTATTACTAACTTCTATTTCCAGATAAGGAAACTGGGGTACAATGGAATTAGATATACAAATGGTTAGAAAACACATCTGTATACAGTTTATAGAAGCCTATAGTAAAGTGTCTAGATATTGCAAGAATTGCAGTAAGTCTCAATAAATGATTACTAATAATACATTAAGAGTTTGTTCCTATCCAAACATATAATTCTGATATTTTCTTTGTTGATTAAATGTGCAGAAGCTAAAATACATGAGGATGTTTATGTCAAGGAATAAAACGCCAATGAACAAATCCATCAAAAAAGGGATTTTCACTTCTACATGTAATTTGTCTTCGAATTTCTTTCATGATATTTTACATAAATTGACAATACACCAACATGAAGTGCAGACAATGTCAGTGGGGCAATGGTGCCCAGCCCCTGGCTCCCGTCCCATCTGAGGGAACTAGGAATGGCCAAGACCACAGACACCAGCAGACAGCAGGCTCAGGGCTCCACCGATGATCTCACTTTCCCTAACAAATGTTCTTTGGTCATCTCCATTAGAGAGCTTGCCAGTGTATAGGACTGAGTTGTCCAACAGCACTATTTCCAACACTTAGTAAAGGTGTTTCTGCTTTAATGGTAATTTTAGTGAAAAAAAAGAAAAAGATTTTTTAATGTATTGCTTTTAAAATATTATTTGTTAAACAAGAATATTTAAATTTCACTTTATGTGAAATGAATTGAAACTGGGTACAGTCAATACGTTTATCCAAACCAACATACATGCAGCTATTTATTAATAAGAGCCAAAAACTGAGATTTCAGAATGATACTTTTGAAGTGATTGGGTATGAACGAACATTACAAGATATGTGCAGATGAGGGGCGATCTGCATCTTGCATCAAGGTTTACATATAGTTAAGGTAAGTATCTTTCGTGGCGTACAATTATGCAAAAAATTAGAACACAATAAAATTCATTTAATAATATAATTTTATAGAACAGAACTTAATCTTTATTTAATGATTCATCAGGCATATCAAAAACATGCAGTGCTTCAGGGAGATAATCATCGTCATCAATTACTGCTTCACTGGAGAGATGCAGAAGTGCCAATTAATGAGAGTTCTGGCTGAATTACTTTCCTATAACAATTTATAACAAAATAAACTGAGCAAACCCATTGAAATAAGAAACACTCAGGAATTTTAAAAACAATAATAAAGTCTGGATTACTTTCTGTCCCTTTTTAAGTCCCTCTATCATCTTAAGATGTGTTAACCATGTTACTTTTTAACTCACTGTTACAGACAGCAAAGAGGGAACGTGAATAAGAAGAATGAATAACCCCCAAAGACAAGAAACGGCTTGTGTATCCTCCTTGGGAAACAGGTTTGTATGTCGTTAGCTGCACACTACGTTGTGTATCGTGTTCAGCAGAAGCAGAGCATTCTTTCTGTCTTTAGTTAAAGAGCAAATGTGGATTACAATGATGTGCGCAGGAGCAAGGTTGGAAATGGGTAGAGTGCAGGGACTCTGTCATAAGATGACATGGTTAGGCCAACCACATTCCCAAAAGTCCACTACTAGAATTCCAGTTAGGAAATGCCACCAGAGAGATCCTGCTGTGGTATGTGCAGCTCACACTTGTCATTTATGACCTGGATCACCTAATCGCCATTAGGCAACCACAGCACTAGTCTCCACAGTCTGAGGCCCTCCCCCAGCTTCTCTGACTCCTGGACCATCTTTGCAGGTCTGAGTAGCTGATGAAGAGACTGGTTTCAGCAGCTTCCATCAATGTTGGAGGCAGTGAAGACTTTCAGGGTATTTACTCTGTCCTCACGGGCTCCAGCTCAGGCCTGGGTTCCGTCCTACTCCTCGACTTCCTACTTTCCATCCTTCCTCATTTCTCCACTGCCTGCCTGCAGAATCTTCAAGTTCTAACATCAGATGTAATGACAACAGCTTACAGAGACTGGTCGAGAAGCTCTCACAACTGTGAAAGACCAAATCCCTGTAACAAATCCCCTAACTTTATTCACACAACCACACATATAAACACAGAGTGATAAATGTGTATGTCATAGTGGTTCGAAATGCCTGATTGGTGCAAAATTTAGAAGATGGAGTGACAGGGATTTACCCCTCCCCACCTGAAACTAACAAAAAATCAATGACATATATATAACAATTTTTAAGACATAGGATATCAAGCAAAGAGAGTGATCCTAGAGAGACAACTGTCAGGAAGTAGAACAAGGTGAAGGGATGAAGCTGAAGAGAACCAGACTTGCTGAGTGGAGACAAAATGAAACTACATGAAGGCCCGGCAGCTGGCATCCCAGGAAGATTAATAGGAATGAAAGGCCCACACAAAGAGAGATCAAGATCTGCAGAGGGAGTGTATAGAGTGTTTCAGCTAATTATTGACCAAGCGGCACGTGTGAGGAAACTACACAGTGGTGGAGTAAGAATAAACAGAAAAGACTGGAGGATATGGCGGTCATCAGTGCCACACAGAGCCAGCTCTGAGAACCTGACAATTCACAGGGCACACAGAAAGGTCAGCCTCCGTAGTAGAGAATACTTAGCCACAGACTGAGCACTGTTCCAGTTCTCTTCAAAAGTGATGCACAAAATAGCAAACTTTTTTCAAGTGAATTAACTGTATCCCTGAACAAAGCTCAAGAATATTTATTGAAATACAAAATAAGTAGTAGCAAGAAAGTAAAATTTATAATGTCTGAAATACAATGAAAATTACCATCACACAGAGAAGTAGGAAAATATGACCCATAAATAAGGAGAAAAATTAATCAACTAAAACCAACCCAGAACAAACAAGATATCAAAATTGCAGACAAGGATATTAAAACACTTATTATAGATAATTCCAAATAATTACAACTATAGGTACAGAGATGGAAAATATTTTTAAAAAAACAAAAAATCAAACAACTAGAGATAAAAAATATACTGCATGAAATTAATTCATTTGATTAGATTAATGACAGATTTGACATCCAGAATAGTGAACCTGAAGAAATCAAAAAAGAAAAATTTTAAAGTAAAAGCACAGAGAGAAAAGAGAATATTTTTAAATGAAAATAAAATTAGCTGTCGATTTCAAGAAATGTAACTGGAATGCCCAAAAATGCAGAGCAGGAGAGGGGAATAATTGGACAGGGCCCAAAACTTTCCAAACTTAATGAAATTATAAACTCACAGATACAAAAATCTCAATAAGCTACAAATAAAGGAAATCTGAAAAAAATCAATGATAAGAAAAAATCTTAACAGTACCAGAGGAAAAGAGACATATTATGTACAGAGAATCAAATAGGAGAATGATGGCAGACGTAGAGAAACAATACAAATGAAAAATGAAGATGAAAAGAAACATTATCTTCACCTTATACCTTACACCATTTATGAAAATTATCTCAAAATGGACTGTGGGACTAAATGTAAAACCTAAAACTATAATTCTTCTCAGAGAAAACATACAAGAAAATCTTTGTGACCTTGAGCTGGGCAAAAATTTCTTGGATATTACACTGAAAGAAAAATCCATTAAAAAAATTGAATTTAACACTATCGAATTTAAAATTTTTTCTTCCTTTTAAAGAGAATAAAACCACACGGAAGAAGATACGTGCATATCATATTTTTGATAAAAGACTTATATCTACTTAAATCTTAAACCCAAAAATGAGGGGATGGGGAAATAGGCAAAAGATTTTAATAGAGTCTTCACTAAGAAGAAATACAGATGACAAAAGAGCTCACATCATCAGAGAAATGAGCTACTTCTACATATCTAACAGGAATAGCTAAAACTTAAAAAATCAACAATAACAAATGTCGGGAAGTATGTGGAAAAACAGGGACTGTAATTCACCTCTGATGGGAATATAAATTAGTACTCTACTTTGGAAAACACTTAAACATATACCTACCATAAGATCAAGCCACTCTACTTGTAGTTATTTAACCAAGAGAAATTAAATGCTATATCCATACAAAAACTTGTATATAAATATTTATAATAGTATAATTTTAAATATCCTGAAACCTGAAATGACTCAAATGTTCATCCAAAGGGGACTGGATAAAGAAAAATGTGCTTCTAAAAAATAAAAAGAAATTAACCATCAATACATAAAACAACAAAGATGAAATCTTCAATTATCTTCCTTGAGATGCTAGTTTCATGGAATACATATGTGTGCTTTTCAAACTTATCAAATTTATATACATACTTTATATGTGGAAATATTTCTATATGTCAATATTTCAAGAAATCTTTTTTACCTTAGCTAGGTTAAAGAAGACATTTAAAAAAGAAATGAAGTTCACAAGGTGTATCTATGAAAAACTTAGTGAACAATGGCATCTCAGGCATTAGACACCCCCATAGAATTCAAACCAAAATTTTTCTTCCTTTTTTTCCTTCTTTGCCTGTATGGTCTTTTGAATTGGGAACTGACAGAGTTCTTGAGTAACAGGGAAGAAGGCGACAGCTGGTTGGACTGCATTAATGAGACACTGCTGACTCCGTTATACATGAGCTGTCTGTGCCATGAGGGAAGGATGAAGAGCAAATATCTCACTACAGGAGCAACAGAAAGAATGTCAGCAACTATTAAGAGAAGCCTGAGGTTTAGGAACTGCAGCAAAAAGAACTTAAAAAAAAAACACACACACAATATAAGTAAGTAGCTTTGATGGTCTTCCCTTCTAGAACTGTAACTTTCTCACATTACATTAAAGCAAAATAATTCATTACAGAAAGGACCAATCTGAAGTTTACAAAAGAAGCTATATATGACACAGTATCAGAAAGATTTAATAAAAAGATATTCTTTGATTTCATCATTTATATACTGGTGGCCATAAGTGTGATTTGCACATAATTTTTTTTAATTTTTTATCACATGTAATTTTTAAATACCACAATTATTAACAATGTATTAAGTTTAAGGAGAGAATAAAGTTCATAAAACCTTAAATCAGAGTCATTAAAAGCACTCGGTGCCTTCCTAAGGTTAAAAATAATAAAAGTAGCAACCCAACCAGATAGTTGACAGGGAAAAGCAAATGATATGTTTATAGGCTGGATATGACAGGCTCTACGTTACCTTAAAAAGGGGAGAACAGGTATTTTTCCAGGTGAAATAAAATATAGCAACAATATTAGCAGGTTCTCACTCTTTAGCACTACTTAAAGAAAGACTTTTCTAAATGATGTAATTTTTATAACCTATAAATACCACATGAATCAGGAAATAATTTCTGAGAAACTCCTTTGTACAAAAAAACTGTACTAACAGGTATCAGAAAGGGTTAAAATAAGGTAAAAGCTCATGATCTAACTGAATAAAGATATAAAAACTTCACACAAGTATAAAATATTTTTTTCGGGTACTAAAGGGATAGCATAAAATGTAAATATCTTTATCACCCTAACAGCTCAACAAAAAGTTTACAACAAATAATTTATAATGCCCCATAATTATATTAATAAGACCCCAAATTAATGTATAATATCACCTAATAAAATGCAAAAACTGACATACTACCCCAATAAATATCAAGTAAAATAAATAGAAAATAATTTAAAATAAGATAATTTCTATTTCAACACAGTTAGGCAGTAATATACTGGAGGACCTAAGGAAATTTTCAGAAGTTTAGAAATACATATATAATCATCATAATTGGAGGGACATCTGGAAAGGCAAAGTGAAGACCTTCAAATCTCTTCCATAATAGCAATAAGAATATGGTCAAAACCAACTTTTTAAGAATTCCTAAAATTAGTCAGTCTAAAAGACACTATGACGAATGTATATTCAAGAACATGCCTGAATAGCGGTAACAAAAATGGGCTTTGTGGTGCTTTATCATCTCCCAACCCCATGAAATCTCCACAGCACCTTGACACCATTGAAAACCAACAACCTCACAACTGTGGTAACTCTGACAACCAGCAGCCTAGTGGCCACAAGAGGGGTGAAAAGGTTTAGAACTTGACAAAGTCTAAATCAGATATTCCACTAATGGGAAGCTGACTGAAAACATCCATTCTCAGGGTCTGCACTTATTTCTCCTGACTCTCAACTCACTCTATGAGAATAGTCCCTATGCTCAGGGTTTGTTAGGGAATGTAGGGAGGGGGAAAAACACAGTACCAGCTGTTTAAGATCACAGCTGCTTGCAAGTGACATCTGTTGAGGCTAACAATGGGTTAACCAATAAAACTGAAAAGAAGAAATTGGACAGTGAGACATACACAGGAGCTCAGAAAAGCTCTAATATGCTCATCACATCTACAAGGCCACACACATTAACAGAGCTGTGTAAATTCCAGGGAAAGAACTGGGAAGGTGCTAATGTTCATCTCACCTCTGGCTCACATAAAACCTTACTACAGGCAGAAAATGAAGGTAAAGTCAGAGTTAATAACTGCCTGCCAGAGCACTGAAAGCATTCCACAATGGAACAGAGGCCCTGGACAAATGCTGGAAGAATTGCTGGTTCAATTTAAAGAAACTTCTGCCTGACCATCAAAGTTACTAAGCACTTAGTTCAGTAGCCACATATGACAAAGAAGACATACATTAGCGTATTAGCTCAGGTAAGTCACTGAATAACCAACAATAACAACAGCATCAAAAACAGACCCTGGGGAGAGGGGTGTGATTTCCACAGTGGTCACACTGTATTAGTGAAGAGGTCTGGTTACCAACACATACACCATAAAAATTTAGACATGCAAAGTACAGGAAAATGTAGTCCGTATAAAAAGGGAAAAAAATCAGCAGAAACTATTCCTAACGTATCCCAGATGAAACCTAGACAAAGAGTAAACAAACTGCTATAAATGTATGCAAAGAAAAGAAAGTAAAATATATGTACAAAATAAAGTAACAGGAATAGATAATATCAATAAAGAGAGAGAAATATAAAAAAGAACCAAATATGAAACTCTGGAGTTAAAAAGTAAGGTAATGGAATGAAAAATTCATTAGAGGGGTTCAACAGCAGATTTATACTGGCAGAAGAAAACAGTAAACATAAAGAAAAGTCTTTCTGTTACAGTCTGAAGAACAGAACAAGAACCAGAAGAACAAGAAGGAGAATGAGAATGACAACAAGGAGGAGGAGAAAAGGAGACAGAGGAGGAAAAGAATTTGAGAAATAATGGCTAGACACTTAATAAATTTGATGAAAAATAGTAGTTTGCACATATAAGAACCTCAACAAACACCAAGTAGGATAAATTCAAAGAGTTAGGTAACAAGATACAACATAGTCAAACTGGAAAAAGCCAAACACAAAGACAGAATCAAGAGAACAGTCACAGATAGGTTATTTATCCATTTTAAGGCATGATCAAGATTAGCAGCAGACTTCACATCGGCAACTATGCCATCCAGAAGGCAGTGGGATAACATTCAGTCAGAAGAAAAATGAAGGTCAACAAAGACTTTTTAAAAAGGAAAGAACAAATTTGAATAAAAATATAAATCAACTAGAACTAACAAATATCTATACAACATGTCACATCAAAAACAATCTCAAATGTACATGAAATATTCTCCAGAGGCAACAATATGTTATGACATAAAATAAGTCTCAATACATTTGCCAGGAATTAAATCATATAGAGAATACTTTTATTTCCTTAAACTGTATGTAAAGAAATTAGAAATCCATAACAAAAGGAAAATTTGGAAATTAATAAATATGTTGTAATTACACAACATATTACATAAGCGAAGGATCAAAGAAGAAATAAAAGAAATTTAAAAATACTTTGAGATGAATGTCAACAAAAACAGGACATATCAAAATTTATGGAAAGAAGAAAAGCAATACTGAGAGGAAATTTTATGGCTAGAAACATCTACATTTAAAAAGCAGAAAGATCTCAATAACCTAGCTGCCAACATTAAGAAACTAGAAAAAGATAACCAAACAGAAACTAATACAAGATGGTGGGAGGAAATTAAAAACTAGAGTATAAATAATGAAGTAGAAAAATAGCCAAAATCAACAAAGTCAAAAGCTGATTCTTAGAAAAGGTCACCAGTACTGCAAACTGTTAGCTCTAACATTTGGGGGGGATTCAAATTACTCAATTAGAAATTAAAAGGGGGACATTATTACTGACCTTACAGAAATAAAATGGGTTAAAAAGAAAAACTCTGAACAATTCTATGCCAACAAAGTAGATGAACTATATGAAATGGACAACTTCCTTAAAAGAACAAACAAGTGGCACTAACTGAAAAAATGAATAATCTGAATATATCCAGAACAAGGAAACAGACTAAATTACTTACCAAAAATTTTTTAACAAAGAAATCCCAGATTCAGATGGCTTCAACAGTGAATTCTACCAAATTTTTTAAATAAAAAATTAAAATCAATCCTTCACAACTCCTCTGAAAATTAGTAAAAAAATAAACATTTCCCAACTGGATCTATGAGGCCAATATTACTCTGATATAACCCTTTATGAACATAGACAAATTAAAACCAGCAATGTGTGAAAAGCATTAAATATGCTTATCAAAAGGGATTTATTCTAAAAATGAAGTTTGATTTAACTTACAAAAAAATCAGTAAATGTAATATATCCTATTAATAAAATAAATTAGAAAACACATGATTATCTTAACAGATGCAGAAAAGTGTTTAATATTCAATATTCCTTTATGAAAAAATACTCAACAAATTAGGTATAGAAGGGAACTTCCTCAACCAACTAATGACCATCTACAAAAAATCCAGCTATTACTGTACTTTACCATGAAAGAATGAACTCCATCTCTCTAAGATCAGGACAAGGCAAGGATTTATGCTCTTACTCCTTCTATTCAACATTGTACTAGAGGTTTTAGCCAAGGAAGCTGAGCAAGGAAAAAGAGATAAAAAGTAAACCAAATTGGAAAGAAAGGAGTATATGTAACTCTAGTCACAGCTCACATGATCTTGCACATTAAAGATACTAAAAATCTACACAAAAAACTATTAGAACTAATAAACACATCTAGCAATGCTGCAGGATACAAAATTAATAAAAAACAAATCAATAGTATTTCTATGTACTAACAATAAAGAATCAAAAATAAATCATGAAAACATTTTAAATGCTTAGGAGTAATTTTAACAAAAAAATGTACAAAACATAACATTGAAAGCTGAGAAACATCATTAAACGAGACTAAGACTTAAATAGACATCCCATGTTCATGGATTGGACCACAATATAGTTAAATATACAGTGAACACATGACCCAGCAATTCTGCTCCTCAGGGTTCCACTCAAGGGAACTGAAAACCTTATGTTCACACAAATTGTGTGCATGAATATTCATAGCAGCATTAGTCATAATAGCTCCCAAGTGGAAATAACCCAGGTGCTAATGAAATCATGAATGGATAAAGAAAATGTGTTATATTCATATACTGCAATATTGCTCAGCCTTAAAAAAAATGGCATGTGGATAGATGCCGTAACATAGATGAAGTTTGAAAACATGCCACAAGAAAGAAGCCAAGCATGAAAGGCCATATATTGTACAATCCCATTCAGATGAAATGTTCAGAATAAGCAAATCCCATTCAGGCAGAAGGTAGATTATGTACAGATGGATCAAGTTGAACAATGAATTACTCTCTCTCTACTGGAAAAGAACATAGTACACCGCTCATTTAACTATTCATTCTAAAGTTCACATATTATGCATCAGTAACAAGAGAGATACAATTAATTAAAATACCATTTTGTGTCTTGTATGTTGGTAGGTCAAAAATATTGTAAATTATGATAAAGTGGGTAAGATTTAGTAATGCCTAGAAGAATTCAGGATCCCTTCAAAGAAGGACTAAAACTTAGAATTTCTGATGAGATTTCTGGAGAAGGAAATTATGAGGAAAGGTAAGCCAGTTAGAGAACATCACACTTGTCTCTAGGCTACAGCAATGGATATGGGCAAAGTGAGGCCAGAAAGGTCTTTAACAGACACATTACAAAGGACTTGGAATATGATGGCATGGATTTGAAACACTATCCAAAGCATTTGTTTTTATTTTTAGTAAGGAGAGAGAGAGAAATGGAAAATGTGTTTTAGTAAACAATTCTCTAAGAAATAAAGAAGTATGTTCACTGAAAGGAAATTCTGAAACCAGAAAACTCACCTAGCACCCAGACCTTGGGTTAATAAATCCCATTCTTCATTAGCAGGATCTAGCACTCTTGGCAAAAAGAGCTGATCTCAGAATGTACCAGAAATAAAGGGTGTTCAAAGAATGAGAGACACATATCAAAAGAACACAGAAGACAGTATGAACAGACTTCCACTGACCAGATTTGGGTAATGTGAACACCAAACATATTAATTATGCAAATGATTTATAAATAAAAACAGAATCCATGTGTATACACTGACACAAACAAAAACAAACATAATTTAAAAACCTCTTCCAAATAATAAATATATGAGTAATAGACATGCTATAAATGTAGTGTGATCTTCAAAGATTAATCTTCAAAGGTTAAACTATCTGTTGTACTTTTTTCTCAATAAGCATAAATAGAGTTGATTTACATATTAACAATATTTCACTTTGCCTGAATTTTGCCCTCAGTTTTGCTTAAGAAAATTGAGAAGAATGGTGACAGAATTTTATACTCATCTAATTTTTATAGTTGCCAATAAGATGCTTTATTTCTGCAGTTTCTTATTCTCATACTAATTTAAGTACTTTCTCTACAGCATTAAAGTAAAAAAAAAATGTTTTCTATTATTTGGAGTTTTACTCCCCAAATAAGAAATTAAGACTTGGCCCTACTGCTGTACTTACAAGCATTACAACATGCTGAAATGTTCATGAATCCACTTTTTATTAAAACAACACAATGCTTTACTTCCAAATTAAAGTTACTCAGAAAGGAATAAATTCTGAATATTTACGGTATAGCACCTCAAACAATAAACCCATGAAAAATTTTTGGACATCTCAGCTTCCTTTATTTCTTTCACTGTTCAACATTCTTCATAGGAGAAAGTTATGAAATCCCAAAGGAAGGTATCTCAGATTTTATCATTTATTAAGTAAACAGCCCCCAACAGCAATAATTGCAACACTTGGGCCAAAATGGCACCATAGTTTTTAAAAATTCAAATGGATTACTGAAATAATACAACCCACACTCAAAATTAGTTGATAAAGCAAGGTTTTGTGGCACAGAAAGGTGAGGGGAAGTGAGGAAAGGTAAGATAAAATAAGGCTAAGTGAGGTAAGGTAAGACCAGAGCAGGAGACAGGGAGAGAGAAGACCTGTAATATGCAGAGCTCAAATATTCTTCCGGCTATGTATAATATTTTGCAAAGTAAAACTGACTGAGATGGAAGCTATTTTGCATGGTCCAGCGGCAATGGCTAAGAAATGAGAGTTTTGTGGGCTGCACGTCAGTCCCCTGCCTCATCTGCCGCCCCTAATGACAGCAGCCACCTGCTGTTTTATTGTCACAGCTGGAGCCAGTTCACACTCCTTGGTGCTGAGCTCTGCCCATGAGCACCAAGCTCTCTCCTCGCCTCATTACTTTGATGAACTTTTTATGGTCAGCACCCATGAAGACCTCATCTAGGACTATGCAACACCGGCTGGCTTCAGGGACTACTTCCAGTTACACGAGGTGATAATACACAGTGACACTAGGGCTGCCTGTGTCTGTCAGCTATGGCAGAAGTGACTGCACTACACTTTTGACATTTCAGGGCCCACAACAGGTAAAAGTGCCATGAAATTCTCATGCTTAATAATGTTCTTTCCTCCTCATTGCCATGTAAAGATCTTAAGATACTGCTATAATGAAGCTTTTTAATGGTACATGTTATTATAGAAAACCTAATGTACTGTTTATGATTACTGCCATAAAATTAAAATTATTTTCATTTTCTATAGATTAAAAGCCATAGGAACAAATTTTTCCTTTAGCTTTTAACATAAAAAGGGATAAAACTGAAGCAGAATCAAAATCTTACTTGTGTCAATTAACTATTTTAAACTAAAACTTCCTCAGTTGTTTTTTATCACTTTCTAATTTTAAAAATGCAGCAATGATACATCAGCTGATTTTAAGCTAAATGTGTAATTTTGATGGTAGAAAGGCTGTTCACATAATGTCTTGAATATCAAAAGACTTTATAAGCTTTCTCTGATAATTACTGGACAAACATACACAGAAGTCATCAAAGAGCTGAGTGCTATTGTAGAAGGGGAAAGTTTCAGATAATGTTAAAATGTTTTAACCACATTGAAAAAAAACTGACCAACTCTGAAAAGTTATTGTGTGGAAACTACTGAACATAATTTTTGTAATTTATAAACAGTGACTCATCCTGATAGTGAAAGTTTAACCTAGGAAAAGAAACTCTTCACAGCATTAAAATAGTCAACATATCCCCACATACACATACACACTAATAATGTTTTTAAAATCCAACATCCCCAAGTAACATTTTAATTTTCTAACTCCTGAAAGCTATCAGAAGATCCAAAACCAGAACACGTAAGTACTTACTCAGTAGTATTCCAGCTGGTAAATTTGACAAATTCTGCAGTCTAGCTAGCAGTTACTAAATATCACTTAAACTTATCTTAAAAGCCTACATACAAATAGAGGGTGTATATAAACAGATGAGCTGATTTCTTTTATGTTATTTCCTCTTCAAAGCAAACAAGTGTCCTTCTTTTTTCAGTTCCACTATGAAATTTCCATTCACTGTTAATATTCAAAATACTGGTATTCTAGTTAAAAGGCAGGATAATGTGAAATTTACAGTGCTCCCCAGCATGGACACTGTTCTGAACTTTTTTGTGCAGCTAAAGAGAACTAAAATGGTGTTTGTTATGTACTCTGTATTGCCAAACAGTAACAAAGGTATGACTTTCATTATGAAAGTTAATAAGCTCAGAAATTTTTACATACAAAAACTTGTATGCAACTTGGATCTTGCTTCTTGGACTTCCAGCCTCCAGAACAGTGAGAAATAAGTGTCTGTTGTTTATAAGCCACCCAGTCTGTGGTATTCTGTTATGACCACCCAAACTAAGACAACAAAGTAACCCATTATTGTGTTGCCTTTTTAAAACTTATCTAAAAAATGTTTATTAACATGATATTTTACACCACCTAAAGAACATGTGTATCGTCTACATAAGTGTGAAATATAGGGTGCTGTTCCCTGACCCCATCTCACTCTGGACTCTCTTAAAAATCACTGTATGCTGAATAATTTTACCTTTCCTTTACTCAGTTTTATAGTTCTACCACATATGTACATATCCTTAAATAACCTAATAAATATATTACACTATAATAAAATACAATATTATATAATTATAATAAAATATATATTACCTCATTTGGCTTATATATCATGGTAGTCAATGGACATTTTGGTTATTTCCAATTTTTTGTGACTATTGGGCACAACTTAAATTTTTTTTAATAGTTTCTACTGCAGCAAAACGTGTTGTGTTAAGTCTATGAACTTGCAAGTACATGGTCTGATCCATATTGTCATTTTCTCCTCTACAAAAACCTCCTCTATGTCTAAAAATGAGGACACTGTATTTCCATTACTCAAAAATTTTAAATATATTCAGAAAAAATGGGCAACGTATCTAAAACTATTCAAACTTATTTGAAGTGTTATTAAATAATATTATCCAAAAAGCCATGTGAGCCTCTCAGAAGTAATGACTTCTTCCCAGTCCAATGGCAGTACTGGACATACTGCAGTCCAAAGAGTGGTCTCGAATGCTTGGGAGCATGGAGCTTCCCCACTTCTCTGCTGGGCATCCATAAATCACAGAAGGACATACACAGAGAGGACAATGACCAAGTGCTGGAAGGCAGGAGCCACCGATGCTTCCCAGGAAACCTGAATAAGAGGAGTATGACAGCAAACCAAGCAGTAACACGAGAAGAGATGAAAATCCATTCTACATGCTATATACTACCCTTAAAATTCTACAGCGGTCCAAAATCCAAAATTGGAAAGAAGTTTTCTTCAATAAACAAATCCTGCCTGCCCTTTACAGCTCCCACATCTGCTTTCAAAAGGAGAAAAATAGCATCTATACTTCCAAACCTCAATAATAATAATAATAATAATAATGATAATGCAATTCTATGATGGCATTTGCAGGTTTAATACCCTCAGGCATAGTATGTTCTAACCAGTCAGCTATTACAACAATGGGTATTCAGACCCTTCACTTTTGTTTCAATTTTCAGATTGAAAGGAATGGATATTAAGTAACACTGGAATTCCCTCAAAAGAAAAAAATTAACCCAACTACACATTTGGTCATCTGTGCTGAGAAAATCAACATTTCCCAATCAATCAAGGAGTGAGAGGAACAGCAGTAACTTCAATGCACATTCCTCAATTAGGAAAAGTCATACTCTCACACATGTCCATTGAGATAGACTTTCACGCTTCTACAAATAATTATAATAATCCTCATTGATACATTTCTCTGAAAGAAGTATGTTCTCCTTTGTGCAATGTAGTCAGAAAAATATTTGTATATGCATCGATATTTTTAAAATTATAAATAAACATAGTTGATTTTTGCCAAAGAAAAACTGTGCCAAACAAAAACCTCTATTCTCATAACTGATTGATTTCCTTACAACCTTGATTTAAACCTATTGTACAGACAAAAAACTGAAAGACAAGTGAAGTTAGAAACCCACAATAAAGAATATATCAATATGCCATATTTTAGTTAAGCAGAACTAAAGAGAAACATTTTAGAGTAATTTGGAAAAATAATTGTTTTCAATTTCATGTCACATATAAATGTAGACCAAAAAAAAAAAATATATATATATATATATACACACACACACACACATTATACACATACACACACAACTAAAAATTCATGATAATTACTCCTGTCCAGTAAGATTACACTAAAATTTTTATTTAGGATTTTCTTTAATTTCCAAACATTCTGTAATTAATTTCTTAATTTAATAATCTGAAAAATAAATACAGGCAAGTAAATTTTCATTGCTATCCCTGCCCATACTCTCATGCTACTTAAAAAGAAAAGCATCCAGAGAAGCTACACAATTCATTGTATTAACCGTGGAGGTGCAGATCTGTCTAGTCCATAAAAATCTGGGACTATCACAAAGAAGATGATTCAGGCCATAGGTCAGGTCAGAGGTCATCAGCCCATGCACTACTCCACTGCCATTCCCACACTCTATGTGTCACTTGCCAAACTAGCCTTGGAAATACAAAGCTGAATAAAAACATCCAAAGCCCTGGGGAACCTCACAGCTTCGTAAGGGGAGTCAGAACAGAACAAGTTGGGGGTCACTTCCCTAAAAAGGTGATACAAAAGAGAAGATTGTTGGAGGAATAATGAGTTTGCTAATAAAAACACAGTATTACTGTATTGCTTGAAAGTCAAGAAATAAGTAGTACTTCCAGAGGTTGAACACTAAGCTCCACAGTATAAAGTAAGTAGAGAGCCGCACTCGGATCACATGATCACAGGGTCCCTCGGCAACAGTAAACACCTTATGTAGTACATTATAATAAAGTACAGTATTTACTTGATTCTGAGTATCGATTTTGAGTTTCACAATTGATTTAATAACATCTTTTCCAAAAGTGAAAAAACACCAACAAATGAATATCCCAATTAACTGTAAACACATCACAATTTCAAAAATGTTAAAATATGAAAAAATAGGTCTGATAAGCAGGAAGGAGGCAATAAATCACGATGTACCTATTCTTTTAGAGGCAACAGACACAATATATAAACATCTAAGAAAACAAAATGTTCCAGATAAAGGCAGAAGTAATGCAGTAAAATTTCTTTCACAACATTTTAGATTGCAAGAAGTTATTTCCATTAAAAATACCTGTATGAATACCAATTAGGGACTTCACAGATCTTAAAACAGTGACAACTCATTAGGATTTTATCACTACCTATCCTAAAAGGGAATATACACTTCAAATAACCTTATAATGGTCCTTATCTGGTTCAGTAATTTAAAAATTCACAGAGAATCTCCTCTTTTAAAAATATGAAAACTTCGCATTATCATATTATCTTACATCTAAAACATTAAACAAGAATTGGGATATCTTATACACACACACAAACCGATCTGATCTGACAAGAAAAATCCTGACCAACCATATTCATGCCCCTTCTACTTGAGTATCAAGGAGAATATAAAATTGGTGCTATCATTTTTTAAATATTATTTTTCTATCTGGGTATATCACTCACTACCATACTTCCAGCAACTATTTAAGGGTGATTCTTAAATGTGTTTTTTACTTATAAAAACATACAAACAGACATACACATCTGATGCCTGAACTCTCTTTCAAGCTCTAAAGCCTCATTTCTAGCTGCCTAATACCTATCTCCATCTGAATAATACATGGTCATTTTAAATTCAGCCAACTAAAACTAAATGTGCCGTTTTCTCTCTCCCACTGCAATCCCGAATACTTGTAACATGCCCTATCTTGGTTAATAGAACACCACTTTCTAGTTCACCATCCAGATTACAAACATAAAGTCAACCTCCAACACTCCAGCTCACACTTACATTATCCACTTGAGTCCCACTGGCTACCATCTCCTGAATCTATCCTCTTCCATCCATACCTCCTTGTTTCCTTAAGGATTTCCTCATCTGTTTTCTGAACAATTAAAATAAGGGACCTCACTGGCTTCAATGTCTATAATTACTCCAAATTCAGTCATTAGCTATACTGAAAACATCTTATGTATAGGGTAGCCACATTTTTCTCCAACCCATGGCACTTACAAGATAGAAACAGGAGCTCATGGGACGAGCCACTAAGACAACCGAAGGAAGCTCGCCCATTGCTGGGGGAGAGACCTGGGAGCTCTACACACCTACATGCTACAAGCAGGAAACAAGAAACCACTTTTCCTAAAATAACGAGAGAGTCTATGAAAAAAGATGGTAAAATTCACTTCTGAGTTGATTTTACTGCAAACAAAACTGCAAAGAGTGGAGTTGAATGCTAAATTAACAATATTCAGAGCAGAACAAAGCATGATTCAGGCTATCTGAAAAATATTAGGTTAACTAAATAAAACTGTGTTTTTTATAGAAAAAGGCAGTCAAAGTCAGCAATTTCTTGTGTCTCAACCTAATTAAGGTACCGGTGTCATGTTTCTAAACTACTTTTCACTGTATAGTCAAGGACAGGTACTTCAAAGCTCTTCCCGACTAACTTCTAAGCGGTGTCCTCTTCTTACTCACACTTAGGAAAGTGTGTCCCCATAGACACAGTGAGAACGACAGGATTGCCTCGTGCAATAGTGCCTTCCTCAACAGAACATTCTTTCTGAATATTCTCATTTCTCCTTAACTATTTTAAGTCTTCTTTCTTCTCTGCTAAAACACCCATAGAAAGTAGGTAAAATGAAGAATACAAAGCAAAGCTTCAATTACCATATATGCCTAACATATTGTCCCACAATGTAATCCCCAACTTAAAAAGACCTCGGGAAATTTTTTAAATGTTACCTCAGCTTTCCCACTTGGTACAGAATCCTGACAAGAATTCAACTGCTTTTCCTTTGTGAACTTTTCTTCATTTCAGGTTTTTACTTCCAGTTCTACAATCAGAATAATTGTAAAATCCAAGAGGGTAGTTTATTAAAAGAGAATGACAGATTCTAAGTAACACCCACATGGGCTTTGTAGCCTCCATCACTGATATTAGGGAGGCTGTTCTCATGGTGGGGGTGTCCTTCATTGCTATAGATGTAGATGTGTATATGAGACAACAAAGAGAAATGCTATTGTTTGAAATGTACAGATCAGTCATGGAAAATAGAGATATTTTGGATGAAAATCTGATATAAATAACTGAACTTAAAGATAAAGTCAATGTCAGAGAAAATCTCAACTCCAAGACCTTATCTTCATCTCTGGGGTCCCAATAATGTGACTTCATTCTGTGTTTAGATGTGATCAACTGATTAAAGATAGACAAAATTAAAACACACACCACACGCATGACTAAATCAGGATATTATTATATTTAGATAAAAATCATTAAAAAATACTAAATAAACCAGAATGTTTATACTGGCTGATTAGCATGATCCTGTCATCTATTAAAAAGGTTGCTTGGGAAATCAAGTTATAATTAAAAGGTAGATTCATGAAGACACAGAGTAAAGAGCTAGTTTCCTTATCATGGTAATAAAGTTACCTAAAATGAGGGTTCTCTTCCCTACAGTGTCCAAAATGTGTAAATGCTCTTAAAATTCTTGTTTTTATGGCTTACCTGGTTTTAGATTCCACATAGATTACCATCCTTTTATTAACATCATTTTTATTCAAAAAGGTTATAATATAAATCATTAAGGTTAGACCTGCCTTTCATTACATCCTAGTCCAGGTTAAGATAATATAGTCATTTTAATATAACTCTTAAATTTGTTTTATGCTAATAGAGGTACATTATATGAATATCCAAATTATTTGTGTGTATATGTGTATTTATTTGTATATCTGCATATATATATATACGCTTTCATTACATATAGTATACAATACACACATTACATTTGTACATTTCTGTATACACGTGTATATAAAAGTTTCCCAATCTGATTGTAGAAAATGTCCTAATAATTTGTCCTATCTACATTTTGTCAATTTACTGCCTATAATTTTACACATTATCCACTGAATGACTTTCCTAAGCCATTTCATGTACAATAGTCACTCTTTATTATATCACTTGACCAGCAATGATCTCAAAATTCCCATGATAAAGTTGCCTGCCGACTACTACCAGTGAGGAGCGAGACCGGTTCTCTTCCAAGTTCCCCAAACGAAGTGAGTGATGGTGGCGGCCCGGGACGGAGCGGGTCAGAGAATCCCAGCAGTAATCAACTTGCACAACATGACAGAGGCCAAAGGAAACACCACTGGTCACTGTTTCTGCAACGACCCTGAGGGCAGGGACTGAGGCACTAGGGGGAACCCCAGACTCTGCTTGGCTAACTATTCAGCTCCCACCTGGGAATCTAAACATCCATCTGTAGTGAAGCACCAGGGACAGAAGAAGATGTAAAATATCAACACAAGAGAATATGTGGATCAATTTCCCAAAAGCCCCTCTCCCCAAAATTCCTATTCCTTGTCCGTGAACCCCAAACACTGCAGTTGTTCACAGGCACCACTGAGGCTGTGCCTGACCCAATCGCTAACCTCTCCCATGCATGTGGGGGGAACACAGGCTTGTACACCACCCACTATGGACTGACCCTGCAGGGGAGAAATGGTTAGTGGGCAAGCCCTAAAGGAAGCATAATATACACATCACATCACAGATGGCAGAGTGGTCACCCCACAGATATTGGGTCCTGATCCCTGGAAACCATGTTACCTGATATGAAAATGGGTCTGGCCAACAGGCACATTAAAAGATGCTCCACATCGCTAATCATCAGAGAAATGCAGATTAAAACCACAATGAGATATCACCTCACACCAGTGAGGATGGCCAACATCAAAACACAAACAACAACAAATGTTGGCGAGGATGTGGAGAAAAGGGAACCCTCCTACACTGCTGGTGGGACTGCAAATTAGTTCAACCATTGTGGAAAGCAGTTTGGAGGTTCCTCAAAAAACTCAAAATAGAAATACCATTTGACCCAAGAATTCCACTCCTAGGAATTTACCCTAAGAATGCAGCAGCCCAGTTTGAAAAAGACAGATGCACCCCTATGTTTATCGCAGCACTATTTACAATAACCAAGAAATGGAAGCAATCTAAGTGTCCATCAGTAGATGAATGGATAAAAGAAGATGTGGTACATATACACAATGGAATATTATTCAGCCATAAGAAGAAAACAAATCCTACCATTTGCAACAACATGGATGGAGCTAGAGGTTATTATGCTCAGTGAAATAAGCCAAGCCGAAAAAGACAAGTATCAAATGATTTCACTCATATGTGGAGTATAAGAACAAAGAAAAAAACTGAAGGAACCAAACAGCAGCAGACTCACAGAACCCAAGAACGGACTAATAGTTACCAAAGGGAAAGGGACTGGGGAAGATGGGTGGGAAGGGAAGGATAAGGGGAAAAGGGGGCATTACGATTAGCAGATGTAATGTTGAGGGGGCATGGGAAGGGCAGTACAACTCAGAGAAAACAAGTAGTGATTCTATAGCATCTCACTATGCTGATGGACAGTGATTGTAATGGGGTTGGTGGGGGGGACCTGATGAAGGGGGTAGTTTAATAATCATAATATTGCACATGTAATTGTAGATGAATGATACCAAAATAAATTATAAAAAAAAAAAGAAAAAGAAAATGGGTCTGGGTCTTAGCAGATGTTACTCAGTGAGGATCTAAAAAGGGTAAGATTTACCTGGATTATGTAGTTGGCTCTAACTGTAATCACAAGGGTCCCTTTAAGAGAGAGAGAGAGAGAAGCGACAGAGAAGAGAGAACAGGAATCAGGGAAGCAGGGACAGGAAGAAATGACAGGGCCACAGACAAGGACTGCCCACAGCCACAGAGAGTGCTGCCTTCTCAACATCTTGACTTGGGCCCAGGAATACTGATGTCTGACTTATGGCCTCCAAAACTGCGAGAAAATTAATTTCTTTTGTTTTAAGCCACAATTGTGGTAATTTGATACAACAGCCATAGTAAACTAATATAGCATATTTCATATTTTGCCCAGAATATTTACATGGCATATTTGAAAATGGAGCTCTACAACAAGTATCATAATACAAAATTTAAAAAATAAAGTCCTTACTGATGTTCTGGGCATTATATACATTTTTATTATATGTATAGCGTTTCCTTTCATTTAATGTTCAGAATATCATAAAAGTATGTTTTTAACCCTTCACATTCTGCATTTTTTTCACTTTTGTTTTTAAATAAGCATTATTTTTTGATCCTAGAAAAATTAAAACAGGTTATATCATGTTATAAAGTTTTATAATTTGTATGAATCCTCCTTCAGAGTATATTTTTGGAGTTAATTAAGTTCAGTGAACATTCTTACAACCATGTTCTTCCTTCAATGAATATTAACCAAGCTTCAAGAAGAGTTGTCAGAAGCATGTTATCCTTCTATGTTAAGTTGGAGAGATGGACTTTCTTAAAAAGGTAGAGTCCAAATGCCAGAACATTTTCTGAAAGGAAGACACCTGTTTCAGAAAGCACCTACTTTTCAGCTGCCAACACTACAAACATGTACTTCACTGGGTGATTTCTGGCTACTCGTCCTCAGTGACTTGAGCTCTGAGAAGCAAGGTCGCAGAATGTAATCAATTATCTAGTTCCATCCTCTTCCTGCTTCCACCTCCGGGGAGGAAGGGATGCAGAGGAGTAGAACACATTACTTATAATAAAGAAGTGAAAACTCTACGCATTCCCTTCTAGATGATCCTAAATTTGAATATTCAAACCAATAATCTAATATATACCATAGCTTCACAGAAATCAGTTCTTTAGCAAAAGGAAATATTAATCTAAGAAGTCATACACTTTGTGGTGAGAAAAAAAATTCTTGGCACTTGATGAAATGAGAAGCAAGCAACTCCAAATACTGAAATAAATATCCATTTAACAGTAAGTTAGTCTAACTTTCTATTAATCTCACTGAAATGAAGAAAAAGTCTTTATGATACCAAAGCCAAAGACAAAATTGCATGTTAAAGACCACAGATGCAGCTGAACATCAATATAATTTTGATTTGCTCCGCAATAAATCTAAATAAGCACCATGAACCATATGCCACATATCAAAATTACAAAGAATGGATGTCTCAAAACTCAAGTAATACTAATATTCTCATGTAAAAAGGGCCATATTAGAGCACTTTCATATTATAACGTGAATAAAAGATAAGTAACTCAATACATCAAATATTTTACTTTACTTTAGGAAAGTATTTATTTTTCCAAACCATTTATCTTTTCGAATCTCCTTAAACTAATTCATAATTTCAATGACACACCTGAAAATGGGTTTAGAAATTCCAGTATTTGTCCTCTAGTGTTCATTCAGAATACTTTTCTATTCATACAGACAGACAACATCTGAATTCTCCTTCTTAATTGAATAGTGAACTTAAGAAAAGACACTAGGCTTATGTAAGACATAGTTACTTCTGTATAGTCCCCCAATTTTTAACCCACCCTCAAATTTAAATTTTATATTGTACTATAACACTTCATAATTCCAACTAGTTTTTAAGGAAATCCACAAAGCATCATAGAATTCAATATAAAACATATTCAGAGATCTTGAAATAAATCTCTATGTTTTAGAAACCTGTCATTGCAATATAAAAACAGATTCCTAATATTATAAATGCCTAATTAATTCTACTAAGATTGTTTTAACTCTAGAATATATACCACTCCCCAAGAATTTAAAAATCAGTATTACTCCAAAATTATATCCAAAAAAAATTGTCCATGAGTCTCCAAAAATGCATACCTAAACATGTGTATATACACATACCTGTGTGCCCAGTGTGTACGCACAGATACATACTCATACACACACACCTGTAGTTCTTTGTTGAAAATGTATACCTATAGGTATATGTAAGAAGCATTGTTAGTCACCTATGGCACTAACCAACAACAGATTAATTTTTCATCTTTATAGATAACAAATATCATGACTGCTTAATATATATGTACATATAAATGTATAATTATGTATTGATTAGTTTAGCTTTTAGCAAAACACAAGAGTGCATTCCATTTCTCCAGAGTAAGATAGTATTTTTAAAAATTATACCAACAGACCATTAGCATTGAGTAAATTTATTTTCCCCAATAGTGCTAAATATATGCAAAATTTTCATTCTTTAGAGTTACATAGTAAATGATTAACACCAGCTCTGCTCATTATCTCGCTTAACAAAACTTCTCTAAAAACAAATAAATCAAAAATGCCTCCAACATTCCTGAATAAATAAATTATAGACCTATTCAGTGGCAGCAATGATATTTTAAAAAGCTTGTGCAAGCTCATTGTACAATTTTATTACAAAACTGCATCTGATATAAGAAAAAACTGTCCACCTTTTTATTCTCTACATAGTTTTACTAGCAGAGATGGCTTCTCAAAGAGGAAGAAACTTTATAAAAGCAGCATATCTAGAAAGTGTTAACCCTGTGTTCTAACAGATTATAGTCACTGTTAATTAGGAGCCGATACTTCTCATAAAGATACTTTAGGAGCCAAGGGTATTTTTCTCTCATAATGAGAATATAAGGGTAATGACAGCTAATAGGAGCCATCACTATATGATCAGAGACCATAAATGAGAACATTTGTATAATGGGAAATACAATTCTTGACTTAAAAAATATGTATTTAGATAGGGTGCCGAATTATTTTTCTCTCTGCATAATCCCTGCAACTTTTGTATTAAACAAATGCCATACAAATAACTGACAAAGGCATCCTGTGTGTTGTGGTTTTTAGTAAAAATGGGCATTAAATAACAGCTATGCCTAAACTTCATATTTTTAAAAACCTCAGTACAGAAATAGTTCTAATTAAGCATAAATGTTAAGAGGAAAAAATTAGCGAAGTGATGAAACTGCATTTTAAAGTGAAAATCAATATATTGCAGGATTCAATAAAATTCACCCAGTAATAAGTCTACAGCATACCAAAGACTGCAAGCTAAAGTCTAATATTAAAGCTCCAATGAGGTAACCTATATTTTATTCCAACAACCACTAAAACACCATCTTCTTTTATGACTGACAAAAATTATAACACTAGAAAAAGCTTTATAATTATTCTAATCTCACCATTAAAAATTTCCTTCAAAACAATTCTACCTAAAAGATTTTTTCTAACTCAAAAAGCACAAACACATAAAATAATCAGGTCTAAACACAATAAGCTCCTCTATTGCCATAACCTAAAAGATTTTTCTTAGAATTAAGAAAAAAAAAAAGCATGTAAATTAAGGTGACTGAAACATGCTTTCATCTAGCAGAGTAATATGGTAGCTATTCATCACCTGAAGCCATAAAACACTGGGTCTTGTCCTTAGCATATTCTAATGAAGCCTATCATGCAAATGAGAGTGACCTTTTTCTTGCATTCCGCAAGTTCACATTTATTCCAGGAGTACATAGAGTTTGCCAATACAAACTAGCCAAAGACTGGTAATTACTGTAATCAATTAGTAGTTAGTGTCATTCTGCTCATTCTCAGCTAATGTCAACTAAGCCATTTTTGAGAGAGCCACCCTTGACAAAAGCTTTTCTGTTGTTTATAAAAAAAAGAAGAAAAAAAAGAAAAGAAAAAGATGAAAACACTCAGACTTTCCAATATGGCTGCAAAGTTGCCTTCCTCCAAAAGACGTGAAGATTCAAGACAGGGCCCTGAAGTTTACGACAGGCAAAGACTCTCGGGTAAAGTTGCACACCCTTAAAATGACATTGAAGTTTCCTGCCTATACAATAAAACATTAATATTTAAATATTTAAATGAAGGACACTCTCCTGCACAGCAGTTCAGACTTGGTAGAACTTGGGCACTCTTCGCAACGGTTGAGTAAACAGGCCATACCCTCTGCTCGGGCACAGTCTATGCTGTCGACAGTTATGGATAGGAAACATTACGGCAGCCGGTAATTAAAGTAAAAACTAATACTGTCTCAGAGATGGGGAATTTTGTAAAGGAAAATCATTTATCATGGCTTACAGTTCTCACAACTGAAATGAATTATCTTCTCCTTTAGTACATATCCATTTTAAGCTCGTGTATTTACCAAACTAAGATGAGACCCACTGGCCCATCTTAACTGCATTAGCTAGTAGGCACAAAACAAAAATATAACAGGTTGCCAAAAATATTCACACATATTGCACAACACAAAATCTTGGAATTTAAAAAATGGGCATCAAGAACAAGTACCAATTTAAATTAAAGGCCATTGAATCACAAGAAAACCAGATTACTGAAAAAAAGCCACAGCATTTTCCCCTTAATACAGTTGGGGTTTTTTAATTTTCAAAAAGGACTAGAGGAAAACACCTTTGTGGTTTCTAGTTGCTAAAGTGAAATGTTAATTTCATATCAACTAGTGTCCTGTCACTGGACCTGGTCAACACGTGAAGGACAATATATTCAATACTTACTTATGAAAATTTATGAGAGAAAAAAGATTATTCTTATGCTAGAAAGAAAATGAATCTGTATCTTACAAGTTATCCAAAAAATAATAATAATAATAATACTGAGATGAGTAATTTCACTGAGTGAGATTCCTGAACTCAAACAAATAGCAGAACTAAATGCCAGCCTTGTTTGTACCTGTCAGACTAGGGCACCTAAAGTCATGTTTTGCTAGAATCTATACAGTCTGGGGCCTTTCATAAACTGATATCTCTGCCTACTAAAGAATTACAGATTTTAAATAACGAATATTTACTTGGGAGAAATACTACAAGATTACATTGACACATTAAAGTGTGCTTGTGTGTACTTTAAATCTATGCAAAAAAACCAAAATGGTAAACATTCTTTAAAAAGCACAAAACCATATCACATGCCAAGTAAGGACATTCCGTTTAGGGCCTGGTGCCTGAAAATACCGTTCTTAAATATCTGAAAATACCAATAATGAAATGCAGTCCCTTTTTAAATTAAAAACGTCTATTAAGTTCCTGTGGAAAAGAAAACTATCACACTAAAGATAATTTTGTTAAATCTATGTCCATGCAGAAAAACAACTTTCCAAAAGGGCAAAGAATGGTAGAACAAAAGTGAAGTACACTAAAATGATGCAGGTTTCCCCAGGTGCCTAGGCTAACTGAGGCATAGTGGTCTACCTTTTCATGTACCTGCGAAACTGTGGAGGTTTGGGGGGAAACCTTGTTTTGAAGCGTTTGTTTCCATGGTGAGATTAGGGTAAAAAGTGCAATCAAGTGGCAATAAGTGGAGTGACGCTGAAGATTTATTGGTTGACTTCTGCAGACTGCTGGAACCAGTCACCTCACATGGCATCAAACACGCGTGACTTGTCGATACTGACACAGAGCCAAACAGCAGGAAGACAGCACTTTCCATTCTTGTCAGAAGAATAAACCGATGTAAGCCCTGACAGCTACCGAGAGGGGACAAGAGCAAACAAGATGAGCAAAAAATAGAAAAAAAGGAACCAATAAATCTGAAGGGCCTAAGGCTTCTCACAAGAAATGATGCCAAGCACAGAACAAGGAGCATTGCTTGACTTGTCTCAAAGAAAAGGCTCGTGTGAAATGCTTCACAAAAGATGAGGCTCCCGGAACACTGCTGCTCAAGCCCAAGATGAGGTCTCTACGGTAAACACTTAAGACAACTTGTGACCAAAGTCCTGTTAGGACACTAATTGTCCATGAAAGCTGACCGGCAGCAAAGCAGTGCAGCTCAGTCCCAATCGTGTGGGCTCACGAGTAACATGATTGCAGAAGACAGAAGACATTTCACACATCACAAAGACCCAAAATTCAGGGGATTGCTACATCACACGCATGGAAAAGAGACACTTCTCAGCTTTCATGCTTCTTAAGTGGAAATGGTAAAGCTCAAGTACAATGTCTCAGTTTTTCTCATTTTTTTTTAAGTATAGCTTTTCTTGTTCTATTGATGGGAAACACAGAAAATGGACTGGCAATAACATTTTTAAGATATTAGATGAGGTTACTTAATAAATTTAAAAACCTTACAGCAAAAAAACTGAAGAATAATATTAACTTTCTGTTCATATGTCCTCAATGCATGATTTAAAGTTGCTAGAGTATTCCAATTTGTTAAGAGTACTTAGTATAGAAAGAGGTTTGAGCAAGTATTACATACTATAATTTACAATTATTTCAACATTTCAATTTTTCCATAAGCTAATCAAGTGCATAAAGCACCTTTCTTATGCAGTAATTTAAAACTACATTAGGTAACTTTAAATTGCCTTGCTTATTATACCTTATAAAAAAAGTTACAGAGATAAAAGCTAGTATTTTAACTAATAATTTAACAGTTAAACATTTTTCACTTGAAGCAGAGATATGTGTTGAATAAAACCATAAGCATACATGTAACTCCTGTATTTAAATAAAAAGTACAGTAAATCTTGTTTAATTTGGAGCTATTTTAATATTTGGATTGACCTACACAGAAAAAGTATAGAAATTAAGTTGATTAAAAATTGATCCCATTTAATTATTCAATGCATTTCAAAATTACCCACTTTCCATCTTGAATAGATTTCTAAATGCACATACTACAAACATTCAGATTTTTTAAAAGAATGAATAAATGACTGAAAAACAAGTGGAGAAAAATGGACACTGATGTCAAAGACCAAATGCTATTGGAAGGATTCATTTTTTTTATTAATTTTGAAATTAAAAAGAATAATCATTTAAAACAAAATTTTTATTTTTAAAGTAAACAAAATAAAACTGTTCCCTATTAATGAAAGGAAATTCTCTGAGGAGTATAATGAATTTTATGATTAGTTCTTGACTGTATACTGAAGGATCATATGAACGGTGCTTATCCACGGTAAATCTTGCTTTCTAATTTAACAATTAGCATTGATACAAAATTTTGTTTTGTTGAGACAGGAAGAACTCCTTTAACAGTGGTTTAGAGCAAGATAGGCATCTCCTCCTATTGACAGTTACATCTACTGTCTTAGTTACTAGCTTCTGTTGATACTCTCAAGAGGGATTTTCACGTCCCCTCTACAGCACTGGGAATCCTCAGCACCAAGTCCAAAGGCTAGGAAAGAACTTGCAGAAGTAGGTCTTACTTTGTTTTAAAAATTAAAGGAAAAAAACAAAACATGCATTGTTGTGGAAACACAAGGCAGTCTCTGCATGAATAATTTCAACAAGATAAGAAATGTTAAGGGTCTGAAGTTGTTCCATTCCTTTCCATAAGATGTCCACAAATGGTTTCATTATTTAGACCTAATCCCCAAATAATACATATATGCAAAGAGAGCTAACTACAGAAGTCCCAAGGTAGCATTTGAAAAGTCTCACACAGCTGGAAAGACACAGTTCTGGCCTGAAAGTCCCTGGGTTACTTTGTCAATGATACTTGCCCTTTTTACCTCCATGAGACTCATCACCTTTTTCTAGAAAATCAAAGATTCAAGAGTAAGTGCTCTTCCTGCTCTAAGACCTAGCACCTGTTCCACATTATCTATACCTCGGTAATCTCTGGACCACCATCATCAAAATGACCTGGGCTTGTGAATGGGTGTGCTTAGGACCCAGATCTAGATCTAACTCACAGCAACAAAGAGTAGGCACTTTTCACCATACCCCAGGCAATGTTTCTACACACTCAAGATGACAGTCACTCATCTACAACTCTGGTCTCTCAAAAGACTATGTGTAATAAACTTCCGACAGTCAGGAATAAAGGCTGCCTCATTAAACAGTAGTGAAAAGATGAAGTTGAAAACTAATTAGCAGTGCTTAGTAGAGTTATCTTCCCAAAATAAAGGGTGTTGAAATGAAAGTTTCCTGACCTCCCTGCTCCTCCTGATTAGTAACTGAAAATGTGTTTGCATTTCATAAATGGGTTCAGCCTCAACAGGCTTAGAAATTTCATTCCAAGAAATGAGGACAAAAGTATTTTTGTTCACTTATTAGAAGTAAGTTCCACTTCATTTGACTTTAGTGAAACACAATAAACTTACCTGAGAAAAGCTAATGAACTGACCAACTTACACAATTATCAGATCATAGAACCAGATGGGATCTTATTCAACTAATCTAACTCCATGAACAACTCCTATGAATTACATCCTAAGAAAGGCACCCTCTTCCTCAATTACAGGAGACTTACTATTTTGGAGAGTAGGCTATTACCTTTTGAACAAATTTAGTGATTATGATTCCACTTTTATTGACTCAAAATCTGTACTTTACACTATTTTTACATGAATTGATGAATCAGTGCCAGAAATATGTACAGTGATTCTAGACACTTATGTTGTTGGAAAGTTACACTGCAGAAAAATCAGCAGCATTTGTTTCTGTCTTCGAGGTATGAAAAAAATGTCAATAAATAAGACTACTCTAAAGACTATCCAGAAAATCACTCATCAAAAGTATTGTTTGCCTCATAAAGAAGTAGTAAAAAACAGAACAAGAGATGTTATATCCCATAATTAAGATTTAAATGTAAGTTCTTTTATAATACAAATAGATTAATGAAGAGATTAGTCAGGAAAACAAACCTACAATATTGTTAAAGATCAAAAGTGATGAAGGGAAATGTTTATGACTTATATCCTCCTGTCATTATAGCTTTCACTTTATGAACGCTGACCAAAATTCTCATTTAAACCATCCTTTCTACATATCTACATTGGGAAAACTTCTGACATAATACATCATTTTTTCTATAAACTTAAAGGACCCTTTAGAGAACAGTGAAAAAATGAATATATTTATAGACTAACAATAATTTTAATCAAAGGTCAAAATTGCCAATGGTCCCTGAAGTTACAGGGTGATGCTTAAACTCCATTACATGTAATCAATGCTCAACAAGATACCACTAAAGCACAAAGTCAAAAGACAGTTGGCAATGACAGTGAAACTACAAGTAGCCATGAACTCAACCACCACTGAAGGGGATGTAGACTCAGGAACGTGAAAGGCCGTAGCTAGTACAAGCACTGACAGACACAAGGCAGCGACTGCTTCCTTCTCTCCAGCCAAGGGCAAGGACCAGTGTGAGTGGGGTCAATGATTGGGCACAGTGTGAATATTTCTAAGAGGATAAGCATTTCTTGCATTTTAATCTTGACCTGGAATGCAAAAAAATCTGCAGTTTTGAAAATCTTCACATTAGAGAAGCCATATAGAGAGAATATTAAAAACAATAATTGAGAAAATTATTAGGAATGATATTAAAACTGTAAGTAATATGTTGAGCTTCCCAAACACTGCAAACTCCATATCAACTTCAACACACCATTTCCTTTAATAGCATGAAAGAGTAGCAGAAATCACAGTTGTGCACATGATCCAATTGGCACTGTCCTTCAGGACCTAAAGCAGTGGCTGGCACATACTGTTCTAAGGCATTTGTTGAGTGACTACTCCATCATTCCACAACAAACATGACTTTCCAGTCCTACTCAAAGAGATTACATTTAATTATCTAAAGAATGTCACCTTCTAAGAGGCCATTCAGGACTTCAGAAGCACTGTATAATCCAATCACCCCTTGCACAACAGGAGGTCAGAGACACTGACAGTCCACACAGTCGAAAATCCACAAATAACTTTGACTCCCCCAAAACTTAACTACTAATAGCCTACTGTTGACCAGAAGCCTTACCAATAATATAAACATCGATTAATACACATTTTGTATGTTCCATGTATTACGTACTGAATTCTTGCAATAAAGTAAGCTAGGGAAAAGAATTTTTTTTCAAATTGTCACAAACCTCCAAACCTTTCTCCATTGTATTTATTGAAAAATATCTGCACATAAGTGGACCCATACAGTTCAAACCCATGCTGTTCAAGGGTCCTGTGTATCTCTATTGAATGTTACTTTTAAAACTCTATAAACATTGCCAACCAAAAATATTGATGATGATCCGTTTTTTAATTTTATCCTTCTTATAACTACTTCTAAAATTAATATGAAAATATCTCTTTCTCTTGTTTATACTCATACTGAATACAATACTGCAGACCTAAAGTCAGTAAGTTCAAAGGATTTTTTTTAAGTGTACTGTTTGTGTATATGGCTTTTGTACCCCACAGTGGTATTGTATTAAACCAAATGACTTTATTTAATCCATACCTGCTATTCCCACAGTATCTAACATTTTATACATGCTGGACCCTCTCCCAAAATATTCAGTAAATTCACAATAAATGAATGAATGAGCAAAAGGAGGTGCAAGAAAAAACAGACATTTTGCCTTTCTTCTCTGGAACATCTGAAATAGAAGAATCCGTATTATGAAACCATTCCTCTAGTTGGGAAAAGGTTCTATAGAAAAATCGATTCACAAACACCAAAAATAACAGATTCAAGTTGACTGTGACAGGGACTGAGAGTATCTCAGTAATATCTCATCTTTCCCTGAAGACCCTCTTGGCCTCCTGTGCAAACAGGCAGCCCCTCCCCAGGTACTGAGCAGATGCTCAATAAACACTAACTCCTAGTAAACAATTCATACCAAGTTGTTACTCATTCTCTCCCTCTGGCACTCCCTCAAATGATAGCTATTTGCTCACCTTCATTTCCATAGGCAACAAATTCTCTCTAAAGTAAACACTGGACCCTGAACATGAAACTCCAATGCCAACCGCTATTGTAATGAATGAGGAATTTGGATAGGAGTCTATATTCAAATCAAAACCTGCCTTGGCACCTATGTGGGAAATCATAGGATCTACTGCCCTTAGAAGCACCATGGAGAGAAAAATAAATGAACAGAAATGGCTGACGAAATCATGTTGAAAATATGCCACCTAAGAGGCTTAAGAACCTCTCTTCATTAAAAAAAAAAAAGTCATTATCACTCAATACTGCTAGCTAGTATTTAGTCGTTGAAAAACATCTGGGCCTCTACTGATTCTAAGGTTACATGTCTTTCCCATTTCTACTCTTTGGCCTCTATCCAATACCCTTTCTGTGAATTATCTCCCACACTCCGACCACAGTCTCCTTTTCTCACACCACAGTTTCTACCTGTATCCTTTTTATTCCCAGAACATCAACTACCAGTCCTCTGAGGTAAGCACTAAGCATGCCCTTTCCGCTCTGCGGCCCAGCCACCGACCACCCTTTCTTCTTGGAGGTGTCAGTTACACTCATCCCACAGAGGGAAGCTTTTCAGTCATCAAATTTTCCAAACCTAACATTTGAATCTCCATACCCTTAACTTCCTGAACATTCTCTCGGTCATTCCTGTTGAACTTTGGGATAGCCTTTAATTTATTTTCTTTACCTCTCACATCAAATTAGCTCAAAGCAGAGTATCTTCCATTGTTTCTTAAGTGGATATGTGAAGTCCACTGCTCCCCTCTATCCAAGCCTGCATATCTCCCAAGCACACTGCAGCCACAGGTCCCTTTCTGGCATATGCACCTCTTGCTCTCCTGTCCAAATTCAGCCAACACACCACAGGTACTTTAAGTCTTTCAAGGAAAGTCCAACTTGAGCAACTCCAGTCCCCTGCTCACAAAATTTAACGAGTTCATCCTCAGATTCAGTCTACATGCCATCAGACTGCACTTGCAATGACTTCCCATCACCTACAGGAGGAGTTCCAAGTTGCTTACCTGCCCTGTTTTGTGACTTGTACCTGGCTACATCTCTACTCTCGCCTCCCTTTAATGTATATTCTGAGAAGGTTCACATTCCCTATCCATGAGTCTGAAATCTGGAAAGTAATGAGCAATGAAAGTTTCATTCTTTAAAATCATTTGGAGGGAAACCAGACTTGAACTGACACGAGGCTACTTATAGAGACACCATTTATCCCACCTATGTTGAATATGCATCTGTACTGCCATAGAAATAGTAAGAATTGGATTAGGATGCTGCCCCAGAGACCACCTGCAGTTATTTAATGCTTAGTAATACAAAATATAACCTTCCGAAAACCCCCAAAATTGTGAATTGCCAAAACACCACTGTCCCTAGGGTCCTGGATAAGGGAAGGCTGCAGCAGAAAACCTGACTCTGGAGCCCTAAGGCATCTTGAATCCTTCTAGGACTTTGTCTCTTGTCACTCACCTTCTAAGCTTCCCTCACCTCAGTTTAGGGGTGAATTTGACATCCGGTATAATACCCTCTCTTAAGCTCCCACTGATCCCCCTTTCATGATGATTTAAATGTTGCTCCTCTACATCCCGTTAGGAAGAGCAAAACCACATTTTAACTATGGTGATTAAGTTTAGTAAGTGATCCTTATTTTCTATTAAGATGCTTAGAAAATGTAAAAAATCCTGACATTTCTCCAAAGATTAACTGCTACCTTACAAAATGACTAGAACTTCTCACTTCCAAAAAAGATGGACTAAATACCACAAATACTAAAGACAAAGTAAAATATTCCCAACTGAGTCTTTCTCAAAGGCATACTTAATTTGCAATACTGAGTACAAGGAATCTAGAATCTAGTGATTTCCACAGGATTAAAATTTGAGCATTTCCTTACAAACATGAAAATTAATGTGGATTAATTAAATAATCAATGATTTATATTTAAAGTCTAGCCAAATTAGGATCTCTCAGTGGGCCTCGCCTTAACTTCACACCATAATTCACAACTCCCTGATGAAAGGGTCACTGGAAGCAAAACTAGGCATGTTACTGCGATTTCTTTTTAAGTAAATTAAAATCAATACATATACATACACATATTTCAAAATTCTTTCCCAATACACTGCTGCTTCATTTTTCTATGTAATTTAGTTAGGCAAATCATATTTTCACCAAAAAACTTATGAACATTCCTTGAAATATTATAAATATTTTTCAGTTACAGAATACCACTTACTCAAATATAAAAATATTAAAATGAAAACAAAGCATCTTTTCATATTTTGTAGGAATGAAAAATGAAAACCCTAAATGAAAAACTGGAAGAGGTTAAAGCTGCTTTCAAGTTTTAATTCAAATCCAACATTTTTTTAGATTCCATCAGGTTTGGCAAACTTCAGATTACAGGCAGATGAAATGATACAGCAAACATGAAGACACTCAAGGAGATGATCAAAACAAAATGATACACTGAAGAAACTATGTTCAGTTAGTGAATATATCAGATATGAAATTAGGTTCTATCCCACCTACCATTAAAATAACTCAAAAAGCAGTTATTTAAACAAGCAGAATGAAACATATTTAGAAGGCCTAGAACTTGAACAGATCATTCAAAATACAGAGATGTAAATTTTTTTCATTGTGCAAAAATGCTTGAAAATAGTTAACCAAAAACTTCCAAAAACAGATTGTGAGAGTTCCTATCCATCAAATAAGAAAATATGAAGAATCTACTGTTAATGGTTGGAAGGTACAACAGGCTCCATAAACCCACCAGTGTTAAATGGACCACACTTTTTGGAAAGCAATTTAGTTTATGTAAGAACAACTTTAAACATCATCGTTCATTCTGAAATAAAGTATTTCTACTTTAAGGTAATATCCTAAGGAAATAATATGAAAAGAGCCCAATAATATATTCACAAAGATGTCCACCACTGGGTCATATAATTTAAAAAAAATGTGTGAAGAATGAATGGGAGAAACATTAAGATATGATCATATGAATCGTTACATGCATACATGTGAAATGTTATACTGCCATAAAAAGACACACCAAGAATATTTAATGGCATGGAAAAACATTTCACACATAATTTTAAGCAAAAACAGATTTAAAATTTTTATGTTTAACACATTCAGCTGTGTAATACCAAAAGAATCATATTAAAATGTTAAAGTGGATTAAGACTGATAGTTTTTCACATTCATTACAATTTATTAACTTCTCAATTTCCCAAAATGAGCATATAATGCTTTGAGAATAAAATTTAGAACTACTTTAAAAAATATATTAGAGGGGTTGTTTTACTTCACATACTTCTTTTAAGAAATAATAAGCTTCTAACAAACCAAGCCTCTCACAAATAACAGCTATAAAGTCTGGATGAAATACTGAAAAATAACTCTCTGATGGCTCTGGAGACTAAGCAAAAGCCAGAGGGCTTAGAGTGAAGTAAACAGCAAAAGGGGAAGCCGGACCCCCACCCCTTCCCGGTGGCTTTACCCTGAGGGTGTCCAGGGTCAGAGCCCATTGAGGGAAGGCAGGCAGCTGAAAAACCAGCTGTACTTCTGGACCAGAGGGAAAGTGTCCCACTTTCACAAGAGCCACAGAAGAGTAAGAAGTTAATACAATAAAAAAGAGCCAAAGGTTCAAACACTTGATTCTATGAATAAGCCCAGAGTACATAAATCATGTATGAACAAGGAAGAGTGAGAGCAGCTGCAATTATAGATTCACTATCAGAAATGAAAGGTAAGCAACTGATCACTGCAGATATGACAGATGCCCTCAGATAGGCATCAAGTTAACTGCCTGCTAAAATGAAAACACCAACAGGATTTACAGGAATATAACAAAATCAAGAGACCATACAACATAAAATTCAACATGTCCAAGATGCAATCCAAAATTCCTTGACTTAGGAAGAGTCAGAAAAATGTGACCAAGTCTCAAGCAAAAAAGATATATGGCAAACAAGATTAGCACAAAGCTGGAGTTATTTATAAAGGACTCCAGAGTAGCTATAACTGTACTAGCTGCAATAAAGGAAATATACTTGGAACAAATGAAAAGGAAGGAAATTACAGCAAAGAAAAAAAAATTATTTTTCAAAAAGCCAAATGATATTTTGAGCAACAAGAAATAAAATATTTAAAGTAAAAAATGAGCTTAATAAAGACATGGAGATGACAAAGTAAAGAATATGTGGATTTTAGGACAAATTAATAGCAATCATACAAAATGAAGAACAAAGAGAAAAAAGATTGAATTTAAGGAAACAATAAAAAGAGCCCCAGAAAAAAAGACAGGACAAAAATGGGGCAGAAGGAACTCTGAAGAAATACTGGCTCATCCAACTTTGGCAATATAAAGATGTCAGCAAATTTTCTCCAAAACAAGCATAAAACTGAGTAAATAGTCAAAAGCACCAATTTTGTGATTATGAAAATCAAATCCAGACAACACATTGACAGGCACTTGGAGAGAGGAGAGAGGGAGTTGGAGAGAGGAGGAATCACCTGGAGGCTGTTTTCCCTGCAGCCACCCTTACATGGTGGGGGAACATGGTAGTTTTACTAACATGTGACTCACACAGAAAACCAGCTCTGAGCCCAGGTGGTGGAGGAAGGAAGCTATTTGGTGCAGGTAGCACAACAACACAACTTTGTTGGCTAAAAGTAGCAAAGTTGGTAGGAAGCTAATGAGATAATCTTACGACATTGCTACACAAAGGTGTGAGTCCAGTTTGGGCAACTGGCAGACCAGCAAAAAATTAACAAGGAGACAAGGTAAGCCTATAAATGAAAGATCAATGAAAGAACTAGATTGGCTAAAGCTCTCCATGCACTCCAGCTGCCAACACAGGCTACAAAGGAAACCTGAGGGAAGCCCTGGCAGGTGAGCTTGAAAACTGGGTAAACTGAATGTATCCTCAGTGTACACACAAATAGAAGGGCAGGTTGCAGAGACCTTAACGGGCTCAACATATTTGACACAAAGTCTGTCCTGATCATTGTTTGACTATTAAGTTTTACATTTACAAGAAAACATCAAGAAAGTCAAGGATAAATAAATGAATAAGCAAGCATTTAAAAACTGAACAGAAACATCGCAGGCTATATATCACTGAGAAATAAAATTCTTTGTTTTTAAGACCATGTGAGTTAAAGGGGAAAAAAAACATTCTTTGAAATGTGAATCAAAATCCAAACTTACTACCCTATACTATATAAAATGTTTTATTTTCAATAACAAAAAGAAATTTTAAGATGTGTGACCCAGTTTCAGGAAGAAAAAAAGTCAATAGAAAAATAGAAAATTGGCCCAGAGGTCAATGTACCAGAAAATACCTTCAGGTAGCTACTATAAAGATGTTCTAAGAATTCTTTTAAATTTTCAAATATTAAAGAAAAATATAATGACAGTGATTTAACACATAGCAAATATGAATAAGGAAACAGAAATTATAAAAAAGAACAAATAGAAATGCTAGAAATGAAGTTACTACTATAGGAAAACAAAAGAACTGAGAAGGCAGAGGGAAGACTAAGTGAATCTAAAACCAGAATATTAATTATTGGAAATAGTTAAAGATCGGAAATAAATGAAAATGCTAAGAAAAATGAACAAGGCCTCAGAGGCCTATGGGACAATTTGAAGTACTTTCAACAGATGTGCGGCAAGAATCCCAATAAGGGGCAAAAAATTTTTTTTAAATAATGATTGAAAACTTCCCTAATCTGATGAAATACATTAATCTACAGAAAAAATAAGTTCAACAATCAAAAAGTATAAACACTAAGGGATCCACACCTAGAAATATAATGGTCAAAATTCTAAAAGGAAAAATAAGAAAGTCTTGAAAGCAACATGAGAAAAATTCTCATCACATACAGGGAATAGCCATTTGTTTAACAGCTGACTTTGTATCACACAGAGGAGAAGAAACTACAAATGAGAGCTGACTTATCTGAAACAAGAGAGGATAAAAGCCAAAAGAATAACACAAAGTGCTGAAAGAAAATATCAACCAAGAATTTTATACCCAGCAAAACTACACTTCAATAATGGGAATATATAAGACATTGCCATATAAATGAAAACTGACAGAATGCCTGCCAACATAGAATAAGCAGTAAAAGAATAGAGACATAGACATAGAGAGAAAAAAACAATGAGATATAGAATAATAAAGAGTAAAACAGAAGACATAAATCCAACCAACTCCATTAAATGTTAACAAATAAATACTACAGCTTAAAAGAATAAATTACCAGACTGTATTGAAAGAAATGATCAAGACTACATGCTATGAGAGACACATTCACTCAAAATGGCAAATATATTCAAAATTTTAAAAGCTAGAAAATATATTCCATGCAATCAGCAACTACCAGACAGCAAAAAGTGGGTGTGTTAATGTCAGACCTAATAGATTTTTAAAAGATATTACTAAAAATGAAGAGGGACAAAAAAGGAAAGGCATAAATATTGGATAAATACAAGTAAAATTGTTTCCGTTCTTGAAAGACATGATTGCTTACATAGAAAATACTCAGGATCTAATATGCATATACATACTAGAACAAGTAAGTGAATGTAGGAAATTCATAGAATAAAAGATTCAAATACAAAAATCAATTATACTTTTAAATATTAAAAGCATCCAACTCCACTTAAAATGTTGCAAAAATAAATTTAAGCCCAAAGTATGCAAGGCCTACATACTAAAGGCTATAGAGCATGGCTGAGAGAAATTAAGACCTCGATGGCACTTTGGAATAAAGTTAAGCAGAGTCATCCCACAACCCAGTCATTCTCTCCAAGGTAATTACCCAGAAAAATGAGAACATATATACCCAAAGACTTACACAAGAGTACATACTACATGATAGAACAAATTAATTTACAGTGACAAAACATAGGTGTCACTGGTTCCCTGTGAGAGGTGGGAAGGGGCGGTGGGCTATAAAGTGGCACTGGAACATATAGGAGATGATGGAAATTCTTTTTTATCTTGATTCTATTGATGTCTCTGAGGTATACAGAACTGTCAAAAACCCATAAAATTGCTCACATTAGATGGGAGCTGTTTACTTAAATTATTCTGCAATGAAGTTGTTAAGGAAAAAAGAAATTAACCAACAGAAAGACTGAATGAATGGACAAGAGTTTTAAAGTAAATAAGCCTTATACACCTGTTTAAAAGTAAATAATAAAATTTAAATGGTGAGGAGAATTTGTAAATAAAAACAAGTTACACTTTTTAAAAGATTCCTAGTTTTCTTTTACTTTGCTCTGAACTTTAAATCTGTGTTGAGCATAAGGGGATAAAACTTTAACAGGTTTTACTATAAAAACCAGTCATATAAACCAATTACTTAACAATGGCTATATAAGGAAAAATGACCTCATTCCTCATAGACTGTTTTTGGATCTGTATACGTAATTCAGTTTTATTACTGAAAACAGCATCACTTATCATATGAAAAATAAATAAACTTTATACTCTGATTTATCTTAAATATATCATGTCTGTGAACTCCACAGAATCACAGAATGCAAAGCTATTATCACACCTACGTAGGGAAAAAAAGTGTCACTCTCTAACAGACTCAGGAGTAGAGGGTAGACTTAAATTCTTTCTGTCTGAAACAATGCTAATAAAACAGTCCCTTCCCTAATAGGAATTGTTTCAGTAAGTACATTATGAAACAGAATGACTGCATTTTTATTGCCATTTTTATGCAAATGTTTACATACCTAAAATTTTGGCAAAGAGGGTTAGATTAGAATCACCAAGGCCAATTTGGAAATGCTAAAACATGTGTGGGTGCACACACACACACACACAATCTCTCACACAATGTGTATGCATATATTATACAGGAGGATAACATTAATAACAACAGGACATCACTCTACATTTAAATCTATACACATATGGTACATGCATCATGTCTGATACTCTCCTAGTGTTGCTCTGCTGACAAATAAACACAGCAATTAACCCCCAGGGTCACGAATTCCTAAGCTCGCCATTCATAAACCTGATTCCATTAGTAAGTAAAATTAATAATGAATAAAACTGATACATCTTAATTTATTCCAAATCGGTAACAATTTTTAAAAATGTCTGTTGTGATACTATAACTGAAGTAAGGCGTAGAACAACAGGTGAATAAAATAAGCAATGTCTATTAATTCTCAAAACATAAACCATCTAAAAGTTCATGCAATAAGACAAAAAGGTTAGACCATGTCAGGAGAGCAACGAAAACAAAATGACCTGAGTCGGGACAGAGAGAAGTGTTATCATCTCAGCCACTGAAACCTTGCCATGGATGAGCATCACGCACCGCAACTTACACAAATAAGAAACCTGCCAAAAGGGCTTAGAGCAGCAAAATGTGCTCTAAGAGACAATGTTTGAGTCTAGGTACTTGGATAAAAGGCAAGTCTCTGAGCTTTTTCCTCAGGCCATTTTCCCCACCTGGTACTTACTGATAAACCTGGACTCATTGGCCTCTTAGTGATGGTAAACAATGGACAACAATGGTACTACTACAGACAAGACAAATGACAACAGTCAAATGAGAAAAAGGAAGAAAAACTAGAAAAAGCAGACAGGAAAACTTCAAAGTAATCAGGGACCATTCAGGTACTCAAAAACATCCTCCAGGTCAAAATGCCCAGCAGGTATGATTTCTTAGAGCCCAACACGGTAATGTACCAAGTAATAATCCTGAGTTATCAAGACAGCATTAAATCACGTGATGCAGAGGTTCCAAAAGCCAAAAACTAATAAATTAGTTTTTCAAAGATTCTCATGGGAAAGAGCTAAATTAAAAAGAAAACATAATGCAAATAAGTCCTCAATGATACGGGTCCATTCATTAAGCCACCTGCCCAGCCACCGTGGGGAGGCAGGGTGCATGGAGGCTGTGCTCAGCTGTCTGCAGGCCTCATATGCTGCCCCATCCAAACACGGCCCTGGAAACCCCCCGGAGGCTGGTCATGCTCCCTGGCCATTCCCACACACCCTTTGCTCCCACCACAACTCTTACACACTGCATCTGGGTTGGCTATGAGCCTTCTTAAGCAGAGAAACCAATTCATTCACTACATTGGCCCAGAGCCAAGCACGATAACCCAGCATACAGGAGGTCTTCTACAAATAGGATTTTTTAAAACTGGATAAAAAACAAGCTGTGTTCCATCTGCAACAAACATTTTGATAACAAGAGACACTCCAAATATGCCGGGGGAGCACAAAGAAAGACGTTCCTGCTGACTGCTTAGATTAGAAAGTCACAGAAGGGTAGAGTTCAAACCACACCTGCAAGTTCAGTTTAAATTTCACCAAATGGCTAAAAAAGTATTCCAAGAAATAGGGATACTATAAGTACAAGTAAAACAAATTAAGAGAGCAGGATCTGAGAAATAAATAGGAACAATAGCTGGTTAACATACAGGTTTTTGTAAAGAGGAGCAGTGGAAAACATGGCTGGAAAGGAGAAAGGGCTGCAGGGGAGCAGACAGGGGCAAAAAGAGAGCATTCCCAAGGCCACAGGCCCCCCAAACTCCAGAGTGACCTTTCTCTACACCTTCCAGCACTTTCCCTGCACGCAGGATACATTTTTGCAAGTAAAAGCAAAGGAAATATAACAACTTTCCACACATCCTGAAGGTCTCCTTATGTCAACATTGTTTTACCCCCTACGGAACCAGAGTTGTTACTGAAAAACTCTTCAGTACACTACCTGGTATTTTGAGGAAACCACTGGTAAACCTTATTTCCAGGTGGTGAATATAATTCAACCCACATACAATAAAGCACTAATAATCATAAGAAATTTACTGTTATAAAACAGCAATGTAATTTTTTTTAATTCATCGATTTTAAAATAAAGTTGAAAATATTGTGTCAAAAGACAGTATTATCATTAATCTTCAAAACTGACAAACAAAAAAGACATATAAACAAATGTCAGAATAATAAAAATGGCGTTCACTTTTTAGATGAAAAAATAAATTGTACTAAAATTATTAAGCTAACAAAGCAGGAGAAAATATGAGCAGAAAAATGACAGTTATCTGCAAAATTCATAAATGTGTCTTTTATATAACCATAATGATATTTTATGCTGTCATTTTGCATTTAATTGCTCACCCTGGTACTTTTCTTCATAGAAGCCATCAGTACCCCACAGAGCCAAATGCTGAACTGCAAAAACATACTGTGACCATGGACTTGTAAGAAAGTTACTTTGCTGAGCTGTGGTGTATGACAAGTTAATTTTTGCAATTACACTCTTCCCAACAATAAATGAAGCTACTGCTAATGATTATCCTATATTATTAGAAAGAGGCAAGAAGCTATTCTTTATAATAAACTAATCAAACTCTTAAAGACTTCAGTTGATGCGAGGAAGCTAACTTTCAAATAGCTTTTCTATAATATGTCCAAAAGTAAAAATCAACACATCAGCTGAAATATACAAGTAGCTTAATATGCTGAGGCATGACTGTGTTTTGTGAATGTTAACATATAATGCCAAGTTATTTAAAGCCTTTTAGGAAATGTCACATATTAACCTCAGTCTTTTTGATCATTACTTTTAGTTCTGCTATATTATGTTAAACAGAGTATTCAAAGGGTAACAACTCATTTAGAAAGAAATGGCTACTGAACAAAACGTTATCTGCAGGGCGTAAATTGTTCTAAATTTAAAATATTTTTAATGACCATCACTGTCATATGCCCAATAGTAATAAAACAGCAGGACATTATGCATTGTTAAAACATCTATTCTCTATAACATAGTATCACTGTATACATACTACAAAATTTGGGAATATTTTTATTCATTAAAAGATGGAGTGCAGGAGGACATTTCTCTTTTAATAAAGTCTCCCACATATTAAAGCCAAAAGAGTTATTTCATGATTAATGTTAATATATCAGGAAAAAAACAAAAACAAAAACCTAAGCCAAGTTCTCCAAATGGTGTTAAGTCAAATCTGCCTACTGGACAAGGATATCTGAGAAGTATTTGATATATATATATTTTTAATTCTATTACTTAGTGACTTAAAATTCAACCAAAGCTATGTCTTAATCAAGTAACATTAATGTACATTTTAACTGCATGTTATAAATGGAACATATTAAAATGCTGTAGGTAAATCTAACAACGGTTTCTCAGGACTTTAAGAAATATAATGTTATTGACTTTTTTTTTAATGTTTAACACTGCTCCTTGAAAGAAGTGATATCTAAAATAGAATCTGAAAATATCACACATGTGCCCACAAGAAAGCAAAATTTAAGGACTAAGACTGATTTCCTGTAAATGCCTGATTTACAGAAAAATGACAGTGCTGGGATTTTCTTGGGTGATGGGAGGCTGATTAGAAGTTGTCTGACTGACTTGAGAAGTTTTGCCGGAATATGAACAGATGACCCAGACCAGGTCCCACAAAACAGGCTGAACTGAGCTTTGTTTGGTGACTGGACTGATTTTGTCTCCTTGGGAAAATTTATGGCTGGTCTCTATTTGCATTTGATTTTAACTGACTGTAACTATCCCCTCCTCGTCACACTCTCTGACCATAAAAATGACCTCCCCAAACCCTCAAAGAAGTAGCCTACAGTTTTGCTACAGTTGGTTGGTCCCCAACAGCAATTCTTACTGCCCACATAAAAACTCCTTTATTCTGCTTCTGGTAACATTCTTTCCAGTCAACACTCCCACATCATTTCCAAATCTAAACAGGTTTTTGAAGGTGTTAATTCAATATATATTCAAGATTTAATTCAATAAGAAGTCCTAGAATTTTGAGAATCTTGGAGCTCTTTTATTTCAAATCCCTCAAGTGCTTTTTCCCTAATGTGGAATAAAATACATGATGCACAAGTTTACATTTACCAGAGTGCTTAGAGATCACCTCCCCAAATACTGACTACATTAAGGAGAGAGACACAAAGCAGAGTTGAAGCGCAGTCATCAAACAAGCAAATATCTGGCCTCCACAGGTCCTCCACATTCTGATCCCTGCTATTTAAATGGGACGCAAACATCTCAGATGTTGGCCACATACCAAGAAGGGATCTGCTCGGGGCCTGGATGTTCCGAAATCCCTGTCCAACCCTGAACCTCCTCAATGCCTCCTTCATTCACTCTGTGTGCTCTCAGCCAACTCCAGGGGCCAGGGACTTGATGCCTGTATTTTTGGTCCTGGCCTTATTTTTAATCTCTTCTTGATAACCCACAACCATCAAACATTCAAAACAACCAAAAACAAATTGATCCAGCTCTCCCCTCCAAATCTGCTTGCATGAGTAGATAGTCCACCAGCTTCACGGCTCCTCTCTCTCCCGCCTCTGACTTCGGTTGGGCCCACACTCCTGTCCTTCCACAACACAAATGTGTCTCCAGTCCATCCTCTGTACTCTACTCCTACATCTTACATGGAACCTTCATCAAATCCACCTCTGTCTCACTGGCTCCAGGAGACACCCTCCTCTCACAGGGCCACCACAGAAAGCCTCAGTTTACTGACATGGGCTTCTCACATACAAATCTCAGGGGTTGGGTCTCAGAGCTTTGATGGCTTCACTTTGACTGCAGGGGAAAAGTACTCAGCACAGTGCACCATCTGCAAAAGCCCTGACAGACTAAGCCCCTGTCTTCCTTTGGCTCTTTTCTCCCCTTCAGGCCTGCTAGAGGCACTTGAGGCTGCTGACCAGTCCTCCCACAGCTATGCCTTCTGACATGCTGACTTCTTTGCCTAAAATGCCCTCCTCCTGTGTCCACACAGAAAACTCCCATACACCTTCAGTGTTTCTGTGACATTTTATGTGACTTCCCAGGCCAAGCCAGTAACTCTGTCATGTGCCTCTGGCATTGATACACGCTCTGTTATTACAGCGAGTACCTTGGCCCTGACTGCTAATTACTGAGGATTATGAGAGCACGGACTGGGATGGGTTACTTTATGTGATCTATACAAGGACCCTGCTCAATAACTTTATTAACTTTAAATGAACTGATTTTGTTGGAAGATAAAGCATTTCAGGAACTTAATAAACAGAAAATAATCATTTTCTTTAAACTTAAAATGTTTGATAAGAATAAGAAAGAAAGGTAGCAAATTACCTCTGGGAAAATGCAAAGTAATTGCTACACTCCCATTCTGAATCAATCTTACAAATGGGACTCAAAAAGAAAGGCACCTCTAGACACTAACAAATGGAAATGCATCCCATGCTCTTGGCTAGGAAGAATAAATATTGTCAAAATGGCTATACTACCCAAAGAAATCTACAGATTCAACGCAATCCCTATCAAACTACCAACAGCTTTCTTCAATGAACTCGAACAAATAATTCTAAAATTCATATGGCACCACAAAAGACCCCAAATAGCCAAAGCAATCCTGAGAGGGAGGAATAAAACAGGGGGGATTACGCTCCCTGACTTCAAGCTCTACTACAAAGCCACAGTAATCAAGACAATTTGGTAAAGGCACAAAAACAGACCCACAGATCAGTGGAATAGAATAGAAAATCCAAGCATCAACCCAAACACATACAGTCAATTAATATTTGATAAGGGAGCCTTGGATATACATTGGGGAGATGCGGCCTCTTCAGCAGCTGGTGTTGGAAAAACTGGACAGCTACATGTAAGAGAATGAAAGTGGACTACTGTCTAACCCCATACACAAAGGTAAACTCAAGGTGGATCGAAGACCTGAATGTAAGTCATGAAACTATAAAACTCTTAGGAAAAAATATAGGCAAAAAGCTCTTGGACATAAACATGAGTGACTTCTTCATGAACATATCTCCCTGGGCAAGGGAAACAAAAGCAAAAATGAACAAGTGGGACTATATGAAGCTGAAAAGCTTCTGTACAGCAAAGGACACCATCAGTAGAACAAAAAGACATCCTACAGTATGGAGAATATATTCATAAATGACGTATCTGATAAAGGGTTGACATCCAAAATATATAAAGAACTCACGCACCTTAACAAACAAAAAGCAAATAATCCAATTAAGAAATGGGCAGAGGACATGAATAGACACTTCTCTAAAGAAGAAATTCAGATGGCCAACAGGCACATGAAAAGATGCTCCACATCGCTAATCATCAGAGAAATGCAGATTAAAACCACAATGAGATATCACCTCACACCAGTCAGGATGGCCAACATCCAAAACACAAACAACAACAAATGTTGGCGTAGGATGTGGAGAAAAGGGAACCCTCCTACACTGCTGGTGGGACTGCAAATTAGTTCAACCATTGTGGAAAGCAGTATGGAGGTTCCTCAAAAAACTCAAAATAGAAATACCATTTGACCCAGGAATTCCACTCCTAGGAATTTACCCTAAGAATGCAGCAGCCCAGTTTGAAAAGACAGATGCACCCCTATGTTTATTGCAGCACTATTTACAATAGCCAAGAAATGGAAGCAACCTAAGTGTCCATCAGTAGATGAATGGATAAAGAAGAGGTGGTACATATACACAATGGAATATTATTCAGCCATAAGAAGAAAACAAATCCTACCATTTGCAACAACATGGATGGAGCTAGAGGGTATTATGCTCAGTGAAATAAGTCAAGCTGAAAAAGACAAGTACCAAATGATTTCACTCATATGTGGAGTATAAGAACTACAGAAAAAAAAAAACTGAAGGAACAAAACAGCAGGAGACTCACAGAACCCAAGAACGGACTAATAGTTACCAAAGGGAAAGGGACTGGGGAGAATAGGTGGGAAGGGAGGGGCAAGGGGGACGAAGGGACATTACGATTAGCAGATGTAATGTTCGGGGGGCACGGGGAGGGCTGTACAACCCAGAGAGGACAAGTAGTGACTCTATGGCATCTCACTAAGCTGATGGACAGTGACTGCAATGGGGTTGGGGGGGGACCTGATGAAGGGGTAGTGTAATCACCATAATATTACTCATTTAATTGTAGATTAATGATATCAAAATAAACTAAAAAAAAAAAAGGCACCTCTCTGGCTTTCCAAGTGAAGAAAAGGCAGAACCGATAAGGCAACTAGGTAAGGTTCTGCCAGTTCCACAGAACCAAAGAGAGAAAATTCATTTTTCTTAATCACTGTTGTGTAAAACTCTCGAGTTTCATATATTGAGGCTGGAATTAAAGATTATAACCTTAACAATAATGTGTATAGAGATAGCACTTTACAGTTTCTAAGCTACCCATACTCAACTACTCAAAAGACACATCGTTTCTCCATTCTGAGGTGAAGAAGCTAAGGCCATTTCCATATAACTCAGATGTGGAGAACGGAACATGAACCCAAGACTTCTAATTCTAGTTACACTGCCTCCCTTGAACCCACATTTTAAAGGTGTCCAACACAAGACCTCAGAACACTGACCCCAGAAATAGCCAAACACATACAGAAGGCATACCAGGCAAATCACACTCCAAGGGTTCTTCTGAAGTTTATGATAAGAATCAGAATAATCATTAATAAAATGTTTCATTTCTTTATTCATTTGATATTTATTTTTTATTCTTTTAATAAAATCACACAAATCTTAGTGTACAGCTTGATGGATTTTGACATGTGTAGACTCTCATGTGACCGTCACTCAGCTCAAGATATCAAACACTAATTTCTTTAAGAACATCTTTTTTCGTGCTTTACTTTTAAATAAATCTTAATGAATAACTTTGCTTTGGATTATATATAACTGTATCAGGGCTGCTGTAGAAAATTATATTTAAATGGCTTAAAACAAGAGAAATTTATTATCTTTAAGACCTATACTTCAGAAGGCTATCACAGGGAATCAGTAAGCTAAAATCAAAGGGTCAGCTGGGCCATGTTTCTTTCTGGAGGGTCAAGGGAAGAATTCCTTTTCTTGCTCTTTCCAGCTTCTAGAGGCCACGCACATTCATTGGCTCATGGACCCTTTCTCCACCTTCAAAGCCAGCAACAGTGGGTGAGGGCCTCATCACATTTTATCACCATTACCTCCTCTCCTGCAGCCCCTTCCACACAGAAGGACCCTTGCACTTAAGATTACATTAGCCCCACCCAAAGAATCCCAAAGAACCTCCTTATTTTAAGGTAAACTGCCTAGAAACCTAAATTCCCCTGAAATCTTAATTCTCCACTGCCTTGTAATACAATGTAGTGACAGCTTTCAAGGACGGGATATGTACACCCTTCATACTGGAGGCAGAGAAAGGAGAACAGGTTGCATTACCCTGCCAATCAAAATAACCAAGATTAAAACTAAATACTCATTAAAATCTAAATTTAATTTTGAAGTTTTATACACCCCATCCCATGAAATGGATTTCATGGAGAATGGATAGAGACAATTCACCACTTATTTTAAGCTATAACCTCATTCTGACAGGACATTGGCTAAAATAACAAGAGTGTTACTTTAAAAGACTCGTTTTGATCATTTGCTAAAATGAAGGACTTACTATAGTCATTTCACTTCTCATCCAGATGAAGTTTGGCCCCTGTAATGTTTGTTTGCACAGCCCTTTGTCCATTCTCCACTCAGTTGCACTATATTTACTGAAAAAGTAGAGGGTAAAAGCCAAAGACAACAACTGACTTACTCTGATTGTCAACCTGTAAGCCAGTGAACATCAGTAAACATTATGAGGAAGTAAGAATAAATTACTAATAGCTCTTCACTGCTTAAGAAGCAGTTTTATTATCTCATTTCACTCTAGCATCACTGTGAGGTACATTTACAAAAATATTACTCAAATTTTTGAATAACACTCAGAGAAGAGAGGTGATGCTGACAACCCCACAGTTATTAAGTGTACAGCTGCCTCCGCCCATTAGGACAGTATTCACAATGTCAAAATAGCTGTGGGAAAAGAAATGGCACCTATTAAGCAGAGAAAGGAAAAAAATCTAAATTTAGTAAAACATCGTACCCAAACTACACTATTCACATATTTTAGATATGCTCATTAGAAAAAAACACAGGAAGAAAATGTGTAATTATACATTTCTACTCAAACAATAAGAGAAATCTGAATTAGAATTTTAAATTGAAAATATTAAAATGAAAATCAATACTCCTACATGAGAAAAAATGAAAATTAGAGGCCTCATGCTAACTGGAAAACTTTTCAGCATTTCTTCATATTTTACTTTTCTATTAATTTGTGTGAATGCTGCAGAATTAGTCAAATCAACAACACAGAAAGGATAAGCAAAAAAAAAAATGAAAGCTTAAATATTGTGGTAAATGTTTTAAAGTTAAAAATTTACCTGTCCTAATTTAAAACTGGGTTTTAAACACATCACAGATGTAAAAACATTGAAAATTGCATTGAAATTTACATCTTTAGTATCTTTGTATGAACAAACAAAAATAATTATCTTTTTGGACAGAAATTAGAGACTTTTGCAGGCTAAAATTCTTTTAAAACATTCTGTTTGAATTGTTCATAAATCCACATTAATGTTAATTGAGTAACATTTCAATGTAGACAACAATGGAAAAATTTCATTCCCTCCATAGAATTTTACTTCTAGAAGTACATATAACAAAGTTGGAAGAAATACATGATGCTTGTTTATACTAACAGGATTATTTCAAAAGCCAATTATATCCGTTCATTCTCTTTTGCTTAATTAAAGCAAAAGGCATCAAAACCCTTCCCAGCAGTAATCATGTGGAAGCTGGATGGCACAGATACAGTAATTAACTTAACCTTATCGCTGAACTATATTGGGTCACTCAACTGCAGCCCAGTATCAAAGCTGAGGAATCAGTGCTATCATCCCAACATCTTAAGAGAAATGTGAAGGTTGAATAATGCCATATGCAAACAGACAGGCTTTGTCCCTGCCTAGCTGTGCTGCATAAATGCTCCTGCTCATAACTAATTTGGCAGCTTAACCATTTAATCATTATACATTAATACCTTATCAATACTATGAACATATAACCACAGACTTACTTGAGAAAGTAATCAGATATTACAGATTTTGTGCATTAATGCAACACAAGAGGATTTTGAGTATTAGCTATACATTTACAAAGATATATGATGGATTTTTCAAAATATATAGACATTTTATACACAGTAAATGTTAAGTTCTAGAAAAGTGTGTCTTTGGAATTTAAATGAAACCATTCTATGCTGTATCTTTCATCAGACATTTGCATGGGTGGTTTTAACATAGCTTAATTCAACCTAAAAGACTAATGTTTATGCAATTCCCAAAATTCAATTTATTCAATTATGCCAATTTACTTGATATTTTATGTTTTACTTGAAAATATTTCAAAATACAACAAATCAACTTTTGAATATATATCACTCAAAGTCATCTATTCATTATTCCAAGTTCAAGCATATTTTGTTATTTTCCTAAAGGATCACAAATTCCATTGCCAAGACATTATTTTGAGGTCTTTCGCTTTCACCAAGTCAGACACTAAATCATAGGGGACGATTATCAGCAAATTCTCTGCGACAGGCCCTGAGCCTGCTGAGGTAATGCAGCTGACAAACTTTGATGTGCCATGCCTGGGCACATTATGTTCATGTAGTGTGTACATCTGGGCACCCTTTATGGCAATGCAGCAAACAGCCACTCATTTATTCCACTCTAATTAGCACACATGTAAATCCTCACCAATCAAGCCGCACGCAGGGTTCCTGTTGTGGCAGCCATAGAGCAAGCTGGCAGAACACACCAACCAGCCATGAGAAGACACTTCTGGGCTTGAGATGAACCTGCCATCACACCAGGCAAGTTCCCCCAGAAAGGGCTGCAACCAGCTCTCCTTTTCAAAACTGATCAGGGGGCCCCAAAAGAAAAAGGTCAACAGGCAGGAAGCAGATTCGCCACAATTCTTGTTCTCTACCAGTCCTAGGAATGCATGTGAGGCAACATGCTTCTTGTACCCTTAAAAGCACAATAGTTACCATAAGCAAGAGTCAGGACTAAGTTATAGCCAGCTCCATAACAGAGGATACAAGGAAATTCTGAAGAAAAGATGTCAGACATAGTATACAATAACTTATGGGATTACTAGAAAAATTATAGGAAATAAACCTGTATATGCCTATGCATGACATGATGTAATGCCTATATTCAGCATAATACACGTTAAAGGTCTATAGAAGTCCTTATGTTCCCTTTTATTAGTCATTTGTTAGCATATAAATTTACATTAAATTTGTGCCAAACTGCCAAGAAAAGTAACTCCATCTTTTACCACACTTATAAAAATTTTATTAAAAACATATAGATAACACTTATTGGGGGATTTTTAATTTGTTATTCTTGCTATTTCTTTCACCATCATGAAATCCTCATTCTATTTTTAGATAACATCATGGACAATAGTAATTCACCAAAAATAAAATTGTTCAAAGTTAGAAAGAACAGAGATTGTGTCAGTAGAATGTAGAATCTACACCTAAATGTGTTTCCTAAAGAAGGTGTTCCCAATAAATATCAATTCATTCTGTTTTTTAACATTCAGTTAAACTTGCCACTACAACTTACATCTTTAAAATAATGAGGAATTCAACAAGTATCAGTGGAATAGCTCACATGTGGTGCCACTACAAGAGGTGAGGAGATACAAACAGGTAAAAAAGACACCGTCTGCCCACTGGAAAGCAGCTACTCCAGGAGGAAAGTCAGATTAACATGCAACAGCACTGAGATTAAGTGCATAAGTGTATCAGATACACAAAAGGGCACCAAGCAGTTAGGAGGGGTCAAGAAAGCCACAATCACCTGACTTCTTAAAATTCTTAGGTATTTTAATACCTAAAATACTTAGGTATTCAAAGTAACTAAAAGTGTAATCCACTTAGACAACAATTCACTAATAATTCATTCTGCAGGGGGCAGAGGAGTGTAGCAGGTGAACAGAACAGCCACTGTCTGCCTTCGTGGAATCCACAGCATGTCTGAGGAAAAACACTAAACAAGCAAACACAGGCTGCCTGCAGACCTGGACACGGTGAGCAAGGCAGAGCCGCAAGGCAGGGGGACACACACGGCAGGGGCCCTTCCTCCAAGTCCCCGCAGGCTTTACAGGGACAAGATTCAATAGTCACACTGCCTACAGTAAGATGACCACTACCCATCCCCATTCACTTTCAACCCCTTCTCTTTGATTTATGCTTTCCCAAAGAGGTTACCACTTCCAAACATTCTCCCTTACATTGTTCTTGTTGCTGTTCATTCCTGACTCTTCTAAACTTGAAGGTGGTCTCCGTCAGAATGGAGACAGTTTTGCTCACAATTGAACCCCACACCTGAGAATACATTGGGCGCTGAGTAAAGTATGTGTTTCAGGGGATGGATGAACAAATGAGTGACTGGACCTTCCGATTAAGTACTGTATGTAATTCTGGCTTAGCTCCAGGGAACATGGACCACCTCATCTACCAGGACCAGGACTGGCAGCAATGGTGGTCAATCACAGTTAATTCTAGGTTGTATCACAGATATTTACACAATAAAGAACACATTCACGGAGAAAATAACAAAAATGCCTATGATTTTTCCAAAACAACCATGAAAGCTTTGAGGAGAACAACAGAGGAGTACAGAATGGTAGAAAAGCTAGTGAACTAGGAGGCAAAAGAGATGAAGATGTTATGAATCTTTTCAAGGTTCACAAATAAACACTGTATAAATGATAATTCTATAACAGTTTGATATAAGAATTTTTGAGGCAGAATTTTCATTTTTACATAATTCATTAAAAAAAACATTTCCACCTAACATCCTGATCCAAGCATCCATAATCACGACTAGCCACATTGCACGGAGCGATATGGGCCTGAGGGCCCTGAGGAGTGGGGGAGGAAGAGGGAGAGAAACACAGAATTAGACACTCAGTTTTACCTAGGCTGAGTTATTAGTTGAAAAAGAAGGGCAAGAAAATGATGTTCAGTAGCTGACAAGGACACTGGCTCATAGACAAGTCAGTGCAAATAGAGTCCTGGAGATACAGTACAAACTGCTCTTTGATCTATAAATAGTAACTATAGTTAAGTGTTTTATATGCATAAGTTTATTCTCACCTGCAAAAGAAAGTTCACATCTCCCATCAAGACCTTATTTAACCTATTTCTTTTAATTTTCATATTGTCAAAAATGTCCAGTATTTGTTTTCTTTCTATTTACAAGACACAAGCTATTAATTTTTAAATGTATTCCCTATTTATTTAGTCATTAATAAAGGACAAAAAAATACTTCACCAATATAAATGAGTTGAGTTTTGCTACACTAAAGGATATGGTTTTTAATAAACTACATGCAAAATAAGGAAAACTTTTTTTTCTTTTAAACCTATAATCAGAAACAAGGTCTTTAATCTACCAATATATTTATAGGACTATAGATGTGGAATATGAGTACAAGATATTTTAACTAGAATGATCATGTACTCCATCTGAGGAAGTTGTTTTATGGCATTTAATACATTTAAGGCACTGTTATAGAATGAATAACATCTGGGCAATTGAGCATTTTCTGTTGTATTTCCAAAGGGCATACTATTCGGATAAATCAGAGGTGGCAAGTATGTGGCCATGTGCCACCACTAATTCTTCAGGGTCTTCATTCGCCATGACATCACAGCAGCCTCAGGAGCCCCCTTCACCACATTCCCCACCCGCCACTCCCTCCAGACTGCGACAGACACTCCCTTCCCAGAGCTCGACTCAGGGCACCTCACTGACAAGTTGGACTTTCTGAGTTTACACAAAACAAGTAATACTTTTCTCAAGTCAAAACCCCATAAGCATATCATTATTTACTAATACACTATAAACCTACTGAGACACTAACTCAAAGTGGCATAAATTGATCAAAATGTGTTTCTGACATTAAATGCAATGATATTTAGATGATATTAAAAGACAACTAGGGACAGTTCAATCTTCTGATTATAGTATGTGAGTCTATGTCAGATAAGGAGAAAAAGAATCTTCATGAAAAGAAAAACACCTGCTATCAAAAAGACACATTTCTACCATGTTTGCTGTTAGGATCAAAGGCAAAAAAAAATTACAGGTTGAGTGTATCTGCAACACAGTAGTGCCTTGTAAAGATCCACCCCTTTTTCCTACTTCTCAAAAAACAAGACTTTTACTGCAACGTCTAACACATCACAACATCATACTAAAGCTATTAATGCAAACAGCAGAGCAACTTAATTTAAGCAAAGAAAATGCAAACTAATGCTTCACAAAGAGGTGTCATTTATGTAAAATGGTGGCTATGCCAACACTGTTTTAGTATTAAAGAAGTCAAGATGATATATTTTTAAGTAAAATAAAAGGTCTATCGTTTCATGGACCTGAAAACTTCACAGAGGTGATAAATTAAATAAAGTTATCTAAAAACTCTCCTTGGGCCTCTTGGGCCATGAACTCAGGTCAGTGTCTGGCTGAGCACCCCTGAAAGTCACAGCCATAGTCAGAACTACGAAGAAGAGCTCCTTCCATTTCATTTTCACAGGAATTATATCCTGTTGACAGCATATCCTGATTGGGTGGGGGGCTATCTCCCTTCACAGATCCAAAAAAGTAATCATTTCAAAGGTCTAAAGAAACAGGGAAAATTGACATTTAGCACATAAATCTACCTTCTATTGTATCTTACCACACTTAAGAATATTAACTGATTAATTAAACAACATAAATATACATCCGTAGTAGGAAAAGGGTGTTTTTTAGCACACCATTTACCAGCTGGATAGACTATGGTAACATAAACTCACTGATGACTGTATTATTAAAAACATTACATATTCTGTAAAAATCAATGCCTATAGCAATTCAGTAAGGTCAACCCTTGTAATACACGCACACATGAATCGCTCTCTGTATCTGTATGTGTCTGTACATGTATGTATGCATTTATGTATGTGAGCCTGTATGTATGCATGCTTCTATGCAAATATTCTATGTATTCGTAAACAAATGTGTGTATGTCACACAGCTTCTGACTGATAAACCATTTAACCAATTTATCATTTACATGCATTAGAAACAATGTATATCAAAAATCTACTTTTCTAGACTTCTGGAAAGATGGCAGCGTGAGCAGGGAGCGGAAATCTCCTCCCAAAACCATATATATCTGTGAAAATACAACAAATACAACTATTCCTAAAAGACCCACCAGAAGATACAGTACAACAGCCAGCCTACAGCTACACCTGCGAGAACTCAGCACCCCACGAAGCGGGTAAGATACAAAGCTGTGACCCGGAGGGACCTGAGCACTCCCCCACCCCAGCGCACCAGCGGGAGGAAAACAATCAGAGCAGGGAGGGAGTGGAGGAACAGGTCCGCCAAATAACCAGCCCTGGTGATCTGCGCTGGGAGCGCTGACACACATCGCATGGTGTATCAGAGATTAGAGAAACGGAAGGGCAGGATCTGAGACGGAGACTGCGAGAGGGTCCCCTCAGCCGGCACCCCGGGACAAAAGAAAAGCAGGCAATTTTTTAAAAGTTTTAAAGAGAAAAGGGCCCAAAAGTGGAACAAAATTGTCCCAGCACACTCAGCCCAGCAGGCTGTGAGTGGTGGGGAATTTCAGACCCCCTGGCCAATGGCCGGGCAAAGCAGCCACGCCAAGGTTTCCCACAGAGATCAGCAGCCTGCCATTCATTCCCCAATGGCCGGCACCGCAAAGGGTCTGGTGGAGACACCACTGCTGAGGAACAACGGAGGAGCGCCCCACCCACAGCAACCTCACAGAATCCTCTCCTGGCTGGCACGCAGCTCAGCAGAAAGGGCCCTAGAAGCCATAAGAAGGGCTGGAAAGGACCAGAAGTCACCCAGCGAGACCACAAAACTCCACAGTGCTATACGCTAGGCTGAGGGCGACCCTGCACACAGGCAGCTCAAGGGATTATCCCAGAGACTGCCTCCCGGTGTGCAAGAAATAAGTCCAGGCCCTGGAGAAGGGCAAGGATAACAACAAGCAGGAAGGGACTTTGTTCTCCCAGTTGACACCTACCAGCGACCACTTCTATCACCATGAAAAGACAGAGTAATATGATACAGACAAGGATCACACAGACAAACCCAGAGAGAGGGCCTGATGGGATACACTTACACAATCGTCCTGAAAAAGAATTCAGAATAAAAGTCATAACCATGCTAAAGGATCTACACAGAAATATGCAAGAGCTAAGGGAGGAAATGAGGAGAGATATTACAGAAATGAGACAGTCAATTGACGGGCTGAAGAGCAGACGGGATGAGGTGCAGGAGACTGTTAATGGAATGGATATCAGAGAACAGAAATACAGAGAAACTGAGGCAGAGAGAGATAAAAGGATCTCTAAGAATGAAAGAATACTAAGAGAACTGTGTGACCAATCCAAAAGGAACAATACTTGCATTATAGGAGTACCAGAAGAAGAGGGAGAAAAAGGGATAGAAAGTGTCTTTGAAGAAATAATTGCTGAAAACTTTCCCAAGATAAGGAAGAAAATAATTTCTCAGGCAGGAAAGCCCACAGATCTCCCAACACAAGGGACCCAAGGAAGACAACATCAAACACATAATAATAAAAATGGCAAAGATCAAAGACCGGGACAGAGAATTAAAGGCAGCAAGAGAGAGAAAAAAGATCACATACAAAGGAAAACCCATCAGGCTATCACCAGACTTCTCAACAGAAACCTTACAGGCCAGAAGAGAATGGCATGATATATTTAACATAATGAAACAGAAGTGCCTTAAACCAAGAATACTGTATCCAGCACGATTATCATTTAAATTTGAGGGAGGGATTAAACAATTCCCAGACAAGTGAAAGCTGAGGGAATTTGCCTCCCACAAACCACCTCTACAGGATATCTTAAAGGGATTGCCCTAGATGGAAGCACTCCTAAGGCTAAAAAGATGTCACCAGAGAAAATACAATCACAGCAAAAAAAGCAGACCATCCAAATACTAAATAAAGGCAAAAAGTAAAATCAACTATCCATAAAAACAGTCAAAGGAAATGTAAAAGACTACAAAAAAAACACCTGCTATATAAAGAATGGAGGAGGGAGAATAAGAAGGGGGAGCAATAAAGAACCATCAGATTGAGTTTATAATAGATTAACAAGAGGGTTAAGTTAGACTGTCAGTAAAGAACCTACCACTGAAGCTTTAGTAATCACAAATCTAAATCTAGCAATGGCAATAAGTACATATCTATGGATAATCACCCTAAATGTAAATGGACTGAATGCACCAATCAATGACACAGAGTAATAGAATGGATAAAAAACCAAGACCCAACTATATGCGGTTTACAAGAGACTCACCTCAAACCCAAAGATATACACAGGCTAAAAATGAAGGGATGGAAAAAGACATTTCATGCAAACAACAAGGACAAAAAAGCAGGTGTTGCAGTACTTGTATCAGACAAAATAGACTTCAAAATGAAGAAAGTAGCAAGAGATAAAGAAGGACAATTACATAATGATAAAAGGGTCAGTCCAACAAGAACATATAACCATTATAAATATATATGCACCCAACACAGAGCGCCAGCATATGTGAAACAAATACTAACAGAATTAAAGGAGGAAATAGACAGCAATGCATTCATTTTAGGAGACTTCAACACACCACTCACTCAAAAGGACAGATCAACCAGACAGAAAACAACTACAGAGACAGACGCACTAAACAACATATTAGAACAGATGGACGTAACAAACATCTACAGAACTCTACACCCAAAAGTAGCAAGTTACACATTCTTCTCAAGTGCACATAGACAACTTTCAAGAGTAGACCACATACGAGGCCACAAAAAGAACCTCAGTAAATTCAAACATATTGAAATTCTACCAACCAACTTCTCAGATCACAAAGGTACAAAACTAGAAAAAAATTCGACAAAAAAAACAAAAAGGCTCACAAATACATGGAGACTTAACAACATGCACCTTAATAATCAATGGATCAATGACAAAATTAAAACAGAGATCAACAATATATGGAGACAAATGACAACAATGCAAAGCCACAACTTCTGTGGGATGCAGCAAGAGCAGTTCTAAGAGGAAAGTATATTGCAATCCAGGCATATTTGAAGAAGGAAGAACAATACCAAATGAATAGTCTAAAGACACAATTATTGAAACTGGGAAAAGAAGAACAAATGAGGTCCAAAGAAGGAGGGACATAATAAGTATCAGAGTAGAAATAAATAAAATTGAAAAGAATAAAACAATAGAAAAAACAATAAAACCAAGAGCACACTTCTTGAAAAAATAAAAAATATAAACCCCTAGCCAGACTTATTAAGAGAAAAAGAGAATCTACACACATAAAAAGAATCAGAAATGAGAAAGGGAAAATAACGATGGACCCCTCAGAAATACAAAGAATTATAAGAGAATATTATGAGAATCTATATGCTAACAAGCTGGAAAACCTAGAAGAAATGGACAACTTCTTAGAAAAATACAACCTTCCAAGACTGACCAAGCAAGAAACAGAAAACCTAAACAGACCAATTACAAGGAAAGAAATTGAATCGGTAATCAAAAAACTACCAAAGAACAAAACACCCGGAACAGATGGATTCACCTCTGAATTTTACCAGACATATACAGAAGACATAATACCCATTCTTCTTAAAGTTTTCCAAAAAATAGAAAAGGAGGGAATACTTCCAAACTCATTCTATGAGGCCAGCATCACTCTAATACCAAAACTAGGCAAGGACCTCACCAAAAAAGAAAATTACAGATCAATATCCCTGGTGAACATAGATGCAAAAATACTCAACAAAATATTAGCAAACCGAATTCAAAAATACATCAAGAGGATCATACACCATGATCAAGTGGGATTCATTCCAGGGATACAAGGATGGTACAACATTCGAAAATCCATCAACATCATCCACCACATCAACAAAAAGAAGAACAAAAACCAAATGATCATCTCCATAGATGCTGAAAAAGCATTTGACAAAATTCAGCATCAATTCATGATGAAAACTCTCAACAAAATGGGTACAGAGGGCAAGTACCTCAACATCATAAAGGCCATATATGACAAACCCACAGCTAACATGATACTTAACAGCAAGAAGCTGAAAGCTTTTCATCTAAGACGGGAACAAGACAGGTATGCCCACCCTCTCCACTGTTATTCAACGTAGCATTGGAGGTCCTAGCCATGGCAATCAGACAAAACAAAGACATACAAGGCATCCAGATTGGTAAAGAAGAAGTCAAATTGTCACTATTTGCAGATGACATGATACTGTACATAAAAAACCCTAAAGACTCCACTCCAAAACTACTAGACGTAATATCTGAATTCAGCAAAGTTGCAGGATACAAAATTAACACACAGAAATCTGTTGCTTTCCTATACACTAAAGATGAACTAACAGAAAGAGAAATCAGAAAAACAATTCCATTCACAACTGCATCAAAAAGAATAAAATGCCTAGGAATAAACCTAATGAAGGAAGTGAAAGAACTGTGCTCTGAAAACTACAAGACACTGCTAAGAGAAATTAAAGAGGACACTACCAAATGGAAATTCATCCCATGCTCTTGGCTAGGAAGAATAAATATTGTCAAAATGGCTATACTACCTAAAGCAATATACAGATTCAATGCAATCCCTATCAAACTAACAACAGCTTTCTTCAATGAACTCGAACAAATAATTCTAAAATTCATATGGAACCACAAAAGTCCACGAATAGCCAAAGCAATCCTGAGAAGGAGGAATAAAACAGGGGGAATTACGCTCCCTGACTTCAAGCTCTACTACAAAGCCACAATAATCAAGACAATTTGGTATTAGCACAAAAACAGACCCACAGACCAGTGGAATAGAATAGAAAATATAAACATCAACCCAAACATTTACAGTCAATTAATATTTGATAAGGGAGCCTTGGATATACATTGGGGAGATGACAGCCTCTTCAGCAGCTGGTGTTGAAAAAACTGGACAGTTACATGTAAGAGAATGAAAGTGGACTACTGTCTAACCCCATACACAAAGGTAAACTCAAGGTGGATCAAAGACCTGAGTGTAAGTCATAAAACCATAAAACTCTTAGAAAAAAATATAGGTAAAAATCTCTTGGACATGAACATGAGTGACTTCTTCATGAACATATCTCCCCGGGCACGGGAAACAAAACCAAAATGAACAAGTGGGACTCTATGAAGTTGAAAAGCTCCTGTACAGGAAAGGACACCATCAGTAGAACAAAAAGACTTCCTACAGTATGGGAGAATATATTCATAAATGACGTATCCGTTAAGGGGTTGACATCCAAAATACATAAAGAACTCATGCACCTCAACAAACAAAAAGCAAATAGTCCAATTAACAAATGGGCAGAGGACATGAATAGACACTTCTCCAAAGAAGAAATTCAGATGGCCAACAGGCACATGAAAAGATGCTCCACATCACTAATCATCAGAGAAATGCAGATTAAAACCACAATGAGATATCACCTCACACCAGTGAGGATGGCCAACATCCAAAACACAAACAACAACAAATGTTGGCGAGGATGTGGAGAAAAGGGAACCCTCCTACACTGCTGGTGGGAATGCAAATGAGTTCAACCATTGTGGAAAGCAGTATGGAGGTTCCTCAAAAAACTCAAAATAGAAATACCATTTGACCCAGGAATTCCACTCTTAGGAATTTACCCAAAGAAAACAGGACCACAGATTCAAAAAGACGTATGCACCCCTATGTTTATCGCAGCACTATTTACAATAGCCAAGAAATGGAAACAACCTAAGTGTCCATCAGTAGATGAATGGATAAAGAAGATGTGGTACATATACACAATGGAATATTATTCAGCCATAAGAAGACAACAAATCCTACCATTTGCCACAACATGGATGGAGCTAGAAGGTATTATGCTCAGTGAAATAAGCCAGGCCGAAAAAGACAAGTACCAAATGATTTCACTCATATGTGGAGTATAAGAACAAAGAAAAAAACTGAAGGAACAAAACAGCAGCAGACTCACAGAACCCAAGAACAGACTAATAGTAACCAAAGGGAAAAGGACTGGGGAGGATGGGTGGGAAGGGAGGGACAAGGGGGTAAAAGAGGCATTACGATTAGCAGATGTAATGTTAAGGGGGCACAGGGAGGGCTGTACAACTCAGAGAAGACAAGTAGTGACTCTATAGCATCTCACTATGCTGATGGACAGTGACTGTAATGGGGTTTGTGGGGGGGACCTGATGAAGGGGGTAGTTTAATCACCATAATATTGCACATGTAATTGTAGATTAATGATGCCAAAATAAACGTAAAAAAATATACATCAAGAGGATCATACACCATGATCAAGTGTGTTTCATCCCAGGGATGCAAGGATGGTACAACATTTGAAAATCCATCAACATCATCCACCACATCAACAAAAAGAAGAACAAAAACCACATGATCATCTCCATAGATGCTGGAAAAGCATTTGACAAAATTCAACATCCATTCATGATAAAAACTCTCAACAAAATGGGTATATAGGGAAAGTACCTCTACATAATAAAGGCCATATATGACAAACCCACAGCCAATATCATACTTAACAACGAGAAGCTGAAGGCTTTTCATCTAAGATTGGAAACAAGACAGGGATGCCCACTCTCCCCACTGTTATTCAACATAGTACTGGAGGTCCTAGCCACGGCAATCAGACAAAACAAAGACATACAAGGCATCCAGATTGGTAAAGAAGAAGTCAAATTGTCACTATTTGCAGATGACATGATACTGTACATAAAAAACCCTAAAGACTCCACTCCAAAACTATGAGAACTAATATCTGAATTCAGCAAAGCAGCAGGATACAAAATTAACACACAGAAATCTGTTGCTTTCCTATACAGTAATGATGAGCTAACAGAAAGAGAAATCAGGAAAACAATTCCGTTCACAATTGCATCAAAAAGAATAAAATACCTAGGAATAAACCTAACGAAGGAAGTGAAAGACCTGTGCTCTGAAAACTACAAGACACTCCTAAGAGAAATTAAAGAGGACACTAACAAATGGAAATGCACCCCATGTTCTTGGCTAGGAAGAATAAATATTGTCAAAATGGCTATACTACCTAAAGCAATATACAGATTCAATGCAATCCCTATCAAAATACCAATAACATTCTTCAATGAACTGGAACAAATAATTCTAAAATTCATATGGAACCACAAAAGACCCTGAATAGCCAAAGCAATCCTGAGAAGGAAGAATAAAACAGGGGGAATTACGATCGCAGACTTCAAGCTCTACTACAAAGCTACAGTAATCAAGACAATTTGGTATTGGCACAAGAACAGAACCACAGACCAGTGGAATACAATAGAAAATCCAAACATTAACCCAAACATATACGGTCAATTAATATATGATAAAGGAGCCTTGGATATACAATGAGGAAATGACGGCCTCTTCAGCAGCTGGTGTTGGAAAAACTGGACAGCTACATGTAAGAGAATGAACTGAACTACTGTCTAACCCCATACACAAAAGTAAACTCAAAATTGATCAAAAACCTGAATGTAAGTCATGAAACCATAAAACTCTTAGAAAAAAATATAGGCAAAAATCTCTCAGACATAAACAGGAGTGACTTCTTCATGAACATATCTCCCTGGGCAAGGGAAACAAAAGCAAAAATGAACAAGTGGGACTATATCAAGCTGAAAAGCTTCTGTACAGCAAAGGACACCATCCGTAGAACAAAAACACATCCTACAGTATGGGAGAAAATATACATAAATGACATATCCGTTAAGGGGTTGACATCCAAAATATATAAAGAACTCACGCACCTCAACAAACAAAAAGCAAATAATCCAATTTAGAAATGGGCAGAGGACATGAATAGATACTTCTCCAAAGAAGAAATTCAAATGGCCAACAGGCACATGAAAAGATGCTCCACATTGCTAATCATCAAAGAAATGCAAATTAAAACCACAATGAGATATCACCTCACACCAGTAAGGATGGCCAACATCCAAAACACAAACAACAACAAATGTTGGTGAGGATGTGGAGAAAGCGGAACCCTCCTACACTACTGGTGGGAATGCAAATTAGTTCAACCATTGTGGAAAGCAGTATGGAGGTTCCTCAAAAAGCTCAAAATAGAAATACCATTTGACCCAGGAATCCCACTTCTAGGAATTTATCCTAAGAATGCAGCAGCCCAGTTTGAAAAAGACAGGTGCACCCCATGTTTATCGCAGCACTATTTACAATAGCCAAGTAATGGAAGCAACCTAAGTGTCCATCAGTAGATGAATGGATAAAGAAGAGGTGGTACATATACACAATGGAATATTATTCAGCCATAAGAAGAAAGCAAATCTTACCATTTGCAACAACATGGATGGAGCTAGAGGGTATTATGCTCAGTGAAATAAGCCAAGCCGAAAAAGACAAATATCAAATGATTTCACTCATATGTGGAGCATAAGAGCAAAGAAAAAAACTGAAAGAACAAAACAGCAGCAGACTCACATAACCCAAGAATGGACTAACAGTTACCAAAAGGAAAGGGACTGAGGAGGAAGGATGGATGGGAAGGGAGGGACAAGGGGGAAAAAGGGGCATTACGATTAGCAGGTGTAATGTTGGGGGCACACGGGGAGGGCTGTACAACTCAGAGAGGACAAGTAGTGATTCTATAGTGTCTCACTACGCTGATGGACAGTGACTGTAATGGGGTAAGTGGAGGGGACCTGATGAAGTGGGGAGTTTAGTAACCATAATGTTGCACACGTAATTGTTGATTAATGATACCAAAATAAAATAAATAAATAAATAAATCTACTTTTCTTTAGTCGTCTTTCACTTCAAGCATATTTGCTACTTTATGAAAGGATCAATAAAATTTTAATAAAATATTGGTAATATTGTAATGTATGTTTATAAGCTTAAAGCACTGATAATACATATTTATTTCACTTTATAAATGTGAATATTCCTCAAGTGCAGCATAAAAACGATGAAGCACTTGCCTTTTAAATTTTACATTTGGCATAACTTCCCTGGAAAGTTTCAGAGATGTATTTAATAGGAAAAACTGACCCAGACACAAATAAAACACAAGCTCCCTTGTGCTTGTGCATTTCATATCTAAACTTAGAGCTAAGAATCCTTCCTGATACTGAACTAGTATCACACCAGAAATTTGGTGTCAACTGAAAAAGCAATGTAATAATATGCAAACTGCATTTCACCAGCAGCCCCTCCAAAATGTAATGCCACCCCTGATCTAATACCTCATTAGAAGAGCATTCAAAAATGGAATTTTCACAGGCATGTCTCCTTTATAGATACTTTCACTATAATAATGGTAGCTGAAATGGCACCCCACAGAGGGCTATATGCATACCAAGCTAAAACATAAGCAAATTAAACCACAAGCTCTACTTTCAAGTTTGAATTTTAAGATTTACAAAATAAAGCTGATGTAGGCATTTTATTTATTTATAGGGGCTTATGAAATCTATTTCTTCCTAAATCTGTAAGATACTCTCCACAATACAGTGAACAAACTATGTGGGGGGGAAGGAGGGAATAAATTATTAACAGGTCAAAAGCCAACATTATAAAAGAGGCTAAAATGCAGAAAAAATTAAAAAAAAAATCAGGGACAGAAATCAGGGTCAGGGTGAAGATTAGATTCAAACCAGAAACCACAGAAGAAGCACAGCCTACTTCAAAGTTGTTGAATGAAGTTAGCTTAGCTGTAATAGTTGACTCCCGTTGTGCATGCAAGGAGGGAGGCCTCAGTGATGTCTAGAAGGAGCAAGGCCAGGTTTCTGTACCATTTTGTTTCTTGATCCACATTCTGGGTATATACATTTTATGAAAATTCATCAATCTTTACACTGAAGATTTACATAATTGGCTGCACATGATATATATACATACCATGAAGCACAGTAAAATGCAATCCAGAGCTACACTTCAGGTACAAGAAAATGATATATGCGGGAAAATAAAAATATCACCGGATAGTTGATATTAAGAATAAGTTATCTCACTATTTGCAGTAACAGTTGTTTCCTTTTGATGAGTTGGTGAGTAAACTGTTTCAAGGAGTGCAAGCTGGTTTGAGTGCCAAATAGCATTTGTAATAATCATCTCTTGTCTCAGTCAGCTCAGGCTACTATAACAAAGCACCACAGACTAGGGGTGGCTTGAACAACAGACATTCATTTTCTCAGTTCGGGAGGCAAGCCTGAGATCTGGGGGCAAGCATGGCCTGATTCTGGTGAGAGCTTCCCTTGTAAGGTGGCCCCCTTCCCACTATATCCTCAGGTGGCAGAGAGAGAGAGCGAGAGGGAGGGAAAACAGAAGTGGGGCATGGGAGATGGGGAGGGGAGGGACAGGAAGGGAGAGAACTCGCATCGGGACAGGCTCTCTGGGGCCTCTTCCTTAAGGATACTGCTCCAATCTTATTAGGATCCCACCCTTATGACCACATTTAGTCTTAGTAACTCCTTACAGGCCCTTTATCCAAATACAGTCACACTGGGGATTAGGGCTTGAATATATATGAATTTCAGGAGGGTACACTTCAATCCATAGCACCTACTAAATGCCACACACCATATTAGAATACCAATAAGCATATTTTCATCTTTGACAGATGAATATTAAGGACAAAACAAGAATAGGTTTCAGAAGTAAACCAGTAATTTTACTTTTAAGACGACCACGGCTAAAACCCAAGGCAATAGCAATTACATGTGGTTCTCTGTCTCGCCTTTCCTAAAATGACCATCCCCACCACTGTAAACTAAGTCTAGGAACTAAGTGTCCTATCATCACAGAAACAGCTCACCACTTTGAAGAATGATGGTAAAGTTGAAACGAATGGCTTTTAAGAGAAGAGACTAGAATCCAGATCTAGGGGAAGGGGTTGGTAAGGCTTAGGGAGTGGGAGAATTGGGGAGAGAATGAGAGCTTTAAAGTTGCATAAGGAAATTTTCTGGGTTCCCCTTATAGGAAGAAAGTGCGAAGAGCTGAGGGCCCCGGGTAGCGACATCACACTTCTGATACCCCTTACCAAATGCACAGCCTCAGCAGTTTTCTACCACCTCAGAAACTGACCTGAAGAAAATGCCAAATGTGGAGCAGTGCAGAAACTGCTCATGGTAAGCTAATTAGATAGCTTTTATCTAGAACATTTCTCTCAAGAAAACACAAGGAAAAGACTTTAAACTTACGTGTGCTTTATAATTTATTCAAAAACTTCCTTTGCATAGATGATTCGGGAATTTAGAAAACAGTAGCATATTAAATTTAGTAAATGTCGCAAAACAGAACATAATTATTTCCCATTCAACAAACCATAATTTATTATCCAAATGTCATTACAAAATGGATTGTAAATATACATGAATTTTAAACTTTGGCATATTTGGCGTGTTTTTTATTTAAACATGATTAACAATAGTTATGCTATAGGAATGCAGCACTAATTTTATTGTAAATGGCAGTGGCAACAATAATTTAAATAATACAAACTCACATTTTAGGGGCAACTTTAATTTACTAAGAGGAGCATATGCATATAATTTTCTCCCAAGAGAACCAACTCTCACAAATTATCACTACTCTTTTCAATAAAATAAATATACTATGATGTTAGAAAACCTGTGTTGCACTACTGGATCTGTTACTTACAATGTGATTTAATACAGCTTTTAAGATTTTCACTACAAAAAAAATTCACATAAGAGAGGAAAACTATTCCACATAAACCTACCTAACAATTGAAATGCCTGCTCAGATTTGTCCAAATCTAACAAATTACGGACCAAACCCAGCACCCCAAGCAGTAGGCATCTCTCATAAAGCCTTTAGGAGAGCACCTCACCTCATTCTTACCAGCCTCCTTAAACAGCACAGAACTAGTTTTTTATCCTCTCCTTAGCAACAAATGAACTGCTCATACCAATTTGGGTGCCAGAAGACATTCAAAATTCTCAAAACTGCCCAAAACTCCTCAGATTTCAGGTATCATTTATGTCTTCAAAACAGACTACGCTGAGCCCTCATGTACTGACCTACACACACCATCCTCACCTTTTTTCTTTTTAAATAACACATTTAACTTTTATCATTAAGAAAAAAGTTTTCATAATAATGAGAATAAAAAGAAAGCCTTTACAACACCAGACACCCAGGACCAGCACCTCCCTTCAGGGCATCTTTGCTTCCTGCTTGCTATGAGCCCATACAACACCACATCTTTGCGATGCAATGCAAAGCAAAGTCCCACGTGACACTGTCCCCAGATATATTTTCAATGTGCTCATTCCAGAGCATTAAGAGTGTATTAAGAAGTGATTCAGAAAAGCCCTGGATGGGTGGAAGTGAAAGGAGGGGCCAGGCCCAGTCAGCAGTGCTCAGTAGAACAGCAAGCCTCCCTCCAGGGAGGGGCGGGTTGCAGATGACAGTGAAGCCACCCTTCCAAACACCTCTGAGCCACAACAGAAGCAAACCTCTGTCCATGCTGGTGCCTGTTAGGTGCCTGCTTGTTTGAGGGAGTAGAGGAGGGGAGAACAAACTGCAAACAGAGAAGCGCAGGGACATCCTCTTTTCCACCTTATGGTCCTCACCCCTAGTCAGGACCCCTGTGGGCCTCATGAAGCCTTGGCCATGTTTCAGGAAAGATCTTACCACATGATTTTATAATCATCAGTGTATGGCTCTCTGCACCGAAGCTGCACGTTCCTAAAGCAAAAGTTCACACACAGCCTTACTGCTCTCTGTATGCTGAGTGCCTCGCAAAGTGCCCTGCATTCGACACACAATAATGCCTACCACATGGATGCCCTAGACAGATGGATGGTGCTAGGAGGCTCTGCTTACTTACCTAATTATGTGAAGAACTCTTTCCAAACAGTGAGCCTGCTCAGTCTAAGACACACAACCATCCAGCAAGCAAGCATGAAGACCACAAACCAAGTGGCCAGAGACAAGTGGCTAGTTGAGCTGTGCTGCTTACAAATCTGGATGCAATACATTCAGCTTATTTAAAATGGGAAATCCTCTTGAAGGTCTGCTCGTGGAATCACATGACATTTCTAAAAATGGCTCCTATTTAAGTTTAAAATTCCTTAGTTTTATTACTTAATATTCATCTGTAGAAAGTACCTGAAGTTCAAAACTTTAGTAATTGTCATCATTGTGGTCCTGCATCCATTATGCATGAACAAAGGAAAAAATCTTATCAAACAAAATAACAGACCTCTTTAGAATGTTGTCAATTGAATGCAATTCTGTGCTTTTGATCTGCACATTGGAATGAATCAATGTAATCAAATATGCTGACATGATGTTGGCACTGACTGAAGAACAAACTTAATTTTTTCCTCCATAATGTATTATCAAGGATTTTAATCTATGATAAATTCTCTAAACATTAAAAATCTTAGACCATTGATTTATGCCTTAATTCAGACAAGCTGAGCTCTTCAAATAAATGTTCCAAAATTGCATACACTGCAAACTGCAATTCCAACATAAAGCAAATGTTGAAATGTTATCATCTTTCCTGAATATATTGTAGTGTATTAATTGTTGGTCTTGGTAATGTAGCTTATTAGTTTTGCATAATTTAAGTTTTAATTCACTGTTTAATTTTTAATTAAGTAGTTTTTTTCTTAAGATGTGCTTTCTGCTTAAATGTTAGCCACTAACCATGGCACATATATAAAACAATTCTATGGCATGAATATATTGCAGTGCCATGTATATGACTTCTCTATGATCTTAAACATGAAAACAATCATAACAGTTCATATTCTAAAAAAAAACAGCCATTTTAATATAGCATTAATACTTAAATAATTTAAGCTCAGAGACAATGTTTAAAAAACTAAAGCCCTGAATATAAGAGTTCAACCAAACCACCTCCTCCACAAAGACTTCTTTCAGGTTTAGTTAAAAATAATGAAGCTTTTTTGGGATACCATACTCCATATTAAAAGCTAATTTGTATTTTATTTTCCCATGAAAACTATGGGGACCCATAGTGGTGGATGAGCCAAAGGATACACAGCTCCCTCCGAGGAGAAGACGACAATATACAACATTGCCCACCTAACAGAAAATGAAAAAGCTAATGAGAATAGAGAAGGATCTAAGAAGCCGATGAGGGAAATGTTAACTTCCATGTCAACTTATGAGCTTGGATAGGGGTTCAATTAAATTTTTAATGTTATTATTACAGTACTGCTCTATTGCAAGGCTCTCCCCTCGGCTGCCCCTGAACCCACAGCCTCCAAATGGCTGCTATTCGCAGAGCATGAGGCCTCATCAGTTGCAGGCCTGTTTTAAAAACTTTAAACATATTTTCATAAACTTTGGTAGGTTGTTATTCTATTCAATATAATGTTTAAACTGGGCCTTTATTTGTTTTTTTTATGTGTTATATAGCCCCCACATGATGAAATTAGAAAAGAATGTCAATAAAAGAAAACTACCAAGAAGAGTCTGAAGAACGCTTGCAGTATCACACCCACCTCCCCGCAGCCTGGAGGGAAGTCTGGCCCCATCCTTACCAGGAAACAAGAGCATTCAGCATACACCTACCTACTTCCATATGACTGCCACATCACAAAACCTCTCACCCAGCCCTGACAGTTTTAATCAAACTAGAGCCACACACATACACATGTATCCTTACCATGAATTTGTTTGCTTTCTCCATGGAAACAAAATTGCCAAGGAAAGTTCCATGGAGGCCTCTTAAAATTGATAGTTTCACAGCCATAAGCCAAGCTATAATATAGTACACTTTTCAAAATAAAAGAGAATTGCATCCATTTAGTTCCATCCTTTTCTTAAGGAACAATTTCAGCATTAGCTGTAACATGTAAGATGCTACTGTCAAGAAGGAAAACTGGATTAAGTTAGACTAGTTTGCTATGGAGGACAGGATCTTTCATGTTCTAAGTTATGCATTTGTTCAATGTTTGAATTTATATAATCATATCATTTAGGAAAAAATAAATTATTTTTCAAAGGAGGGGAAGAATTAAAAGGCTCACCAAAGTGGCTGGCTGGCAAAGCTGGCTGTACCAGCTGTACCAGCTCTCCTCCCTGAGCAGCTCTTCGCTACCTACCACAGAAGCTGCTTGCACACCAACGACCATCAGTATTCTCACTCTCACACACATGCCCCACAGAAATCACAGTAATTATTCTGAGCAGGAGTTTCCCCAGTGAGCAGGCCCTTAAGTCACTTCACCACCCTCCAAAGCACTCCTGTTTCAAGGAAACAAGAAGTGGTGATCTAGTAGAGTTACTGTGGAACAAGCAACCCAACTGAAGACACAACCTGCAGGAAATCCCAACTGGAGACCACCGTCCCACCCACACAAAAACAGTGCTGCACTTCATTCTTCACATAACAGTTTAGATAGATAGATAAATACAGATTATATATAAGCAGATTTATTATATATACACACATTAAAAAAGCATATTGATTATCTTACATATTTATATCTTATGCTTGGAAAATGAACCAAGCAACTAGATATTAAAAATTGTCATCACTATTTCGCAAATTAGAAAACGAATTGCCAGGTGAGAAAAGATGAACATGCTTTGCACAAAATCATAGGGAAAGAAGGAAAAAAATTAAGATGTTTTTTTAAAATCTATTAAGTACATATGACTAAGTAAATATTGACCCTAGCTCCATATCAGACATTCTTTCTACCACTTAGGGCTCGAAGGCTTAAGCAGTAGAAAGCTAATTGGGATATGGTAAGTAGAAAAAGACATCCAGGGCTGTAATTAAAAAAAAAAAAAAAAGTCAGAAAGAGGAAGGAGGACTAGGTTTGAAAATCAGCTGGAACAAAGAGGTCTGAAAGAATAAAGAAGCTAAAATTACAAAAATTATTTTTGAACAGGTTCAGCCAGGACACCACCACCACTGCTTTACACTTTTCCACTTGCCCCAAGAGCTCTCATGTTTGCATCTTTACTACCAAAAGAAAAAAGCAGGACATTCATCTCCTAGGAATTAATGAGAGATCCCCCTAAACAAAAGGGGCATGGGTGTTAGGCAAAAAAGCTATCTTCTACAACATATATTAATATCCAAACTTTTTTTCTTAATCATCCATATCTCCTATCCCAGAGCAATAATATAAACAATGTGACAAATTTGGCAAACAAAAAGAATCAACAATAGCTCAAGAGGGCAAGTAACTTTGAGCCAGCTTCTATAACTTCTTTTAAAAAGAATCTCAAGAGGAAATTAGAAGTGCTTATATGCACTGTAGACTGGAAAACAAATTCTTATAGTTTCCTTAACTATCTCAGTTTCATCTTCTACAAAATGAAAATTACAATAATGGGTCCATCGATAACATGTTACTTAGAAGAACATATGAAATGGCATTATACAGAAGAATTATGTAATTCTAATGTATATTAAAACTCTTGCTTTTGGTTATCAAATAAAAACTCAGGCTAAAATAGGTTTAAAAATTATAAGATAAACAGTTAAACTCCCGCCATGATGGAGTAACCACTGTAAACATAGTTTAAAAATTGGACAAAATATAGCAAACAACCATTTAAAGAAATTGAACAATGATCAGAATAGGTTGGTGAGCCCAGAGAAGAGAAAAAAAGGAAGGGAGACCTATAAAACTTCGGATTTATGCCAAAAAGCAATTTCAAGACCACAGTGAAGGGACTGAAACAGAACACAGAGCATCACTTCCTACACAGACCTCGATGAATCAACTGGAGCTTAATGTTCAGAGAAGCACAGCAAACAGAGCTGGCCAGAAAACAGCTCCAACACTCTTAATAGGAGGGCCCATGGATCCCTGGCTGAACACTAACCCAAACCTAGGTACGGTGAAATTTTTTGAGGTTAGGAAAAAAAAAAGCAAAAGAGGGAGCTATAAGCTAAACAATTCCCAGCAACCACATGAAATGTGGAAATTTTCAGGTTCTGATCAGCCAGAATGGTGAGTCTTCTTCAAACAACTAATACGTCTGGAAGAAACAGAGAAAAGGCATACCTTAACATTGGGTTCAACTCACCCTAGAGGGAGGCCTACTCCAGACCCACCCTAATAGATCTAAAAACAAACCTCTGAAGAAGTAACATGATTCTCAGGAGACTTAGATGATTGCCAGAAATAAATCCAACATTCTTTAAAGCAATATTTCAAAATTAATCACAAAACAAACCAAAATTCACAATATTCAACATCTAGTCAAAAATCACTAGACATACAAAGAAGGAACAAAAAGTAACCTATAAACAAAGAGAACAATAGAGATAAACCTAAAGATTACACAATGATGGAATAAGCAAGCATATTCTGTAAAACAGCTACTATAAATGTGGAAGTGAATTTAAAGGAAAACATTTACTAAAATGAGGAGACTGAAGATTTTTTTTTTTTAATGGAAAGAAATGAGCAGGGACTCACTAATCTTTGAGACAAGATCAGTCTAACATATGTATAACTGAAATTTCAGGTGAGAAGGGCTGGAGGTGGGCGGAGTAAGGGAAAAAACAGAAAAAAAATCCGAAAATGAATGGAAATTTCCCAAATTTTAAGGAAAACAATCCATCAACAGGACAACGAAATTTAACAAATCCAAGCAGGATAAACACAAAAGAAAGCACAACATAAAAGTGTAATTGCTAAAAAGCAGTTAAAAAGAGGAAATCTGACAGACCTCCGGGAAGATGGCGGTGTGAGCAGGGCGGCAGAAATCTCCTCCCAACACTGTATTTATCTACGAAAATACAGCAAATACAACCACTCATAAAAGAAAGACCAGAATACACAAGAAAGCGCACAGTGTGCAGCTACACCCGAGGGGACTCGGAACCCCAAGAGGCGGGTAAGATATGGAGCCGCGACCCAGCAGGACCCAAGCACTACCCCACCCCAGCGCACTTGCGGGAGGAGAGGATTAGGAGCCGGGAGAGAGTGGAAGAGCAGGTCGGCGAAATAACCAGCCCCGGTGGTGTGCGCCAGGAGCGCTGACACACATCGCACGGTGCAGCCGTCATTGGAGAGGCAGAAGGTGCAGGTTTAGAGCCAAGAACACGCTGGGACGGTGCAGCCAGCGCCCAGGGACAAGAGAAAAGCGCGCGCCATTTGCAGCAGTCTCGGAGAGGCGTGGGGCCCAGTGAGGGAGCACCATCGCCCCGGCGAGCTCAGCCCTGCAGGCTGGAAGTCAGGGGGAACTTCGGTCCCCGTTGCTGGTGACAGAGAGAAGGGAGCAGACACGCTGGACCTTTATACAGAAAACAATAGCCTCCCATTCATTCCCAACCCGGCCAAAAAGCGGCGTGGCCGTGACTGTGGATTAGTGGAGTAACAGCGACACCTACAGCATGCTTAGAGAATCCACTCCAGGTGGGCTTTTTTTTTTTTGCTCGTTTGTTTTATTTCTTGCACCCCCTTTTTTTTTTCCTCGTTTGTTTTATTTCTTGCCCTTTTTTTTCTTTTTTGTTCGTTTGTTCTATTTCTACTCCCTTTTTTCTTTTTACTTTTTCACCTTCCTTTTCTTTCATTTCTTTCTTTCTTCTTTATCTCTTTTCTTTCTCTTCCTTCTTTTTTTTGGCTTGCTTGTTTTTTGGGTGGTTTTTTTTTTAAAGAGCCCAGCTGACATACCTGGCAGCTACCAGCGACTACTCCTATCAACATGACAAGACAGAAGAACATGTTACAGACAAAAATCAAGACCCAAACACCCTCTGAGAAGGAATCTGAAGGGATGGAAATGCAGCATCTTCCTGAAAAAGAATACAGAATAAAAGTCATAACCATGCTGACGGATCTACAGAGAAATATGCAAGAACTAAGGGAGGAAGTGAAGGAAGTCAGGAAAGATAATGCAGAAATGAGACAAGCCATCGACAGGCTCAGCAGCAGACTGGACGAGATGCAAGAGACTGCTAATGCAATAGAAATCAGGGAAGAAGAACACAGAGCAGCTGAGGCAGAGAGAGATAAAAGGATCTCTAGGAATGAAAGAATATGAACAGAAGTGTGTGACCGATCCAAACGGAACAATATTTGCATTATAGGAATACCAGAGGAAGAAGAGAGAGAAAAAGGGATAGAAAGTGTCTTTGAAGAAATAATTGCTGAACACTTCCCCATGCAGGGGAAGGAAATAGTATAGCAGTCCATAGAAGCCCACAGATCTCCTAACACAAGGGACCCCAGGAAGACAACACCAAGACAAATAATAATTAAAATGGCAAAGATCAAAGACAAGGACAGAGTATTAAAGGCAGCTAGAGAAAGAAAAAAGATCACCTTCAAAGAAAAACTCATCAGACTAACATCAGACTTCTCAACAGAAACCTTATAGGCCAGAAGAGAATGGCATGATATATTTAACGCAATGAAACAGAAGGGCCTTGAACCAAGAATACTGTATCCAGCATGATTATCATTTAAATATGATGGAGGGATTAAACAATTTCCAAACAAGCAAAAGCTGAGAGAATTTGCCTCCCATAAACCACCTCTACAGGACATCTTAAAGGAACTGCTCTAGAGGGAAGCATTCCTAAGGCTAAAAAGCTGTCACCAAAGAAAATAAAATCATAGCAAAGAAAGCAGACCATCCAAATACTAACTAAAGGCAAAGAATAAAATACCTAGTATAGAAAGAATGGAGGAGGCAGAATAAGAAGGGAGAGAAATAAAGAAACATCAGACTGTGTTTACAATAACTTAATAAGAAAGTTAAGTTAGATTGTTAGATAGTAAAGAAGCAACCCTTGAATCGTAGGTAACCACGAATCTAAAGCCATCAATGGCAATAAGTACATATCTTTCGATAATCACCCTAAACGTAAATGGACTGAATGCACCAATCAAAAGACACAGAGTAAAAGAATGGATGAAAAAGCAAGACCCATCTATATGCTGCCTACAAGAAACTCACCTCAAACGCAAAGATATCCCCAGATTAAAAGTGAAGGGATGGAAAAAGATATTTCATGCAAATAACAAGGAGAAAAAAGCAGGTGTTGCAGTACTTGTATCGGACAAAATAGACTTCAAAACGAAGAAAGCAGCAAGAGATAAAGAAGGACATTACATAATGATAAAGGGGTCAATCCAACAAGAGGATATAACCATTTTAAATATATATGCACCCAACACAGGAGCGCCAGCATTTGTGAAACAAATACTAACAGAATTAAAGGAGGAAATAGACAGCAATGCATTCATTTTAGGTGACGTCAACACACCACTCACTCCAAAGGACAGATCAACCAGACAGAAAATAAGTAAAGACACAGAGGCACTGAACAACACACTAGAACAGATGGACCTAACAGACATCTACAGAACTCTACACCCAAAAGCAACAGGATACACATTCTTCTCAAGTGCACATGGAACATTTTCCAGAATAGACCACATACTAGGCCACAAAAAGAACCTCAGTAAAATTGAAAATATTGAAATTCTACCAACCAACTTCTCAGATCACAAAGGTATTAAACTAGAATTAAACTTTAGATAGAAAACAAAAAGGCTCACAATTCATGGAGACTTAAGAACATTCTCCTAATTAATCAATCGGTCAATGCCCAAATCAAAACAGAAATCAAAGAGTATATGGAGAAAAATGACAAGAACAACAGAAAGCCACAGCTTCTATGGGACGCAGCAAAGGCAGTTCTAAGAGGAAAGTATATTGCAATCCAGGCCTATCTAAAGAAAGAAGAACATTCCCAAATGAATAGTCTAAAGACACAATTACTGAAATTGGAAAAAGAAGAATGAGACCCAAAGTCAGCAGAAGGAGGGACATAATAAAGATTAGAGAAGAAATAAATAAAATTGAGAAGAATAAAACAATAGAAAAAATAAATGAAACCAAGAGCTGGTTCTTTGAAAAAATAAACAAAATACATAAACCCCTAGCCAGACTCATTAAGAGAAAAAGATAATCTACACACATAAACACAATCAAAAATGAGAAAGGAAAAATCACAACGGATCCCACAGAAATACAAAGAATTATAAGAGAATACTATGAGAATGTATAGGCTAGCAAGCTGGAAAACCTAGAAGAAATGGACAACTTTTTAGAAAAATACAACCTTCCAAAACTGACCAAACAAGAAACAGAAAAACTAAACAGACAAATCACCAGCAATGAAATTGAAGCAGTAATCAAAAAACTACCCAAGAACAAAACCCCCGGACCAGATGGATTCACCTCTGAATTCTACCAGACATATAGCGAAGAAATAACACCTATTCTCCTTAAAGTTTTCCAAAAAATAGAAGAGGAGGGAACACTTCCAAGCTCATTCTATGAAACCAGCATCACTCTAATACCAAAACCGGGCAAAGAATTCACCAAAAAAGAAAATTACAGACCAATATCCCTGATGAACGTGGATACAAAAATACTCAACAAAATATTAGCAAACCGAATTCAAAAATACATCAAGAGGATCATACACCATGATCAAGTGGGTTTCATTCCAGGGATGCAAGGATGGTACAACATTCGAAATCCATCAACATTATCCACCACATCAATAAAAAGAACAAAAATCACATGATCATCTCCATAGATGCTGAAAAAGCATTTGACAAAATTCAGCACGCATTCATGATTAAAACTCTCAACAAAATGGGCATAGAGGACAAGTACCTCAACATCATGAAGGCTATATATGACAAACCCACAGCTAACATCATACTGAAAAGCAAGAAGCTGAAAGGTTTTCATACAAGATCGGGAACAAGACAGGGATGCCCACCCTCTCCACTGTTATTCAACATAGTATTGGAGGTCCTAGCCACGGCAATCAGACAAAACAAAGACATGCAAGGCATCCAGATTGGTAAAGAAGAAGTCAAATTGTCACTATTTGCAGATGACATGATACTGTATATAAAAAACCCTAAAGACTCCACTCCAAAACTACTAAAACTAATATCTGAATTCAGCAAACTTGCAGGTTACAAAATTCACACACAGAAATCTGTTGCTTTACAATGCACTAATAATGAACTAACAGAAAGAGAAATCAGAAAAACAATGCCATTCACAATTGCATCAAAAAGAATAAAATACCTAGGAATAAACCTAACGAAGGAAGTGAAAGACCTGTACTCTGAAAACTACAACACATTCCTACGAGAAATTAAAGAGGACACTAACAAGTGGAAATGCATCCCATGCTCTTGGCTAGGAAGAATAAATATTGTCAAAATGGCTATATCACCCAAAGCAATCTACAGATTCAATGCAATCCCTACCAAATTACCAACAGCTTTCTTCAATGAACTCGAACAAATAATTCTAAAATTCATATGGCACTACAAAAGACCCCAAATAGCCAAAGCAATCCTGAGAAGGAGGAATAAAACAGGGGGAATTACGCTCCCTGACTTCAAGCTCTACTACAAAGCCACAGTAATCAAGAAAATTTGGTATTGGCACAAAAACAGACCCACAGACCAGTGGAACAGAATAGAAAATCCAAACATTAACCCAAACATATACAGTCAATTAATATTTGATAAGGGAGCCTTGGATATACAATGGGGAGATGACAGCCTCTTCAGCAGCTGGTGTTGGAAAAATTGGACAGCTACATGTAAGAGAATGAAAGTGGACTACTGTCTAACCCCATACACAAAGGTAAACTCAAGGTGGATCAAAGACCTGAATGTAAGTTATGAAACCATAAAACTCTTAGAAGAAAATATAGGCAAAAATCTCTTGGACATAAACATGAGCGACTTCTTCATGAACATATCTCCCCGGGCAAGGGAAACAAAAGCAAAAATGAACAAGTGGGACTATATGAAGCTGAAAAGCTTCTGTACAGCAAAGGACACCATCAGTAGAACAAAAAGACTTCCTACAGTATGGGAGAATATATTCATAAATGACGTACCCGATAAGGGATTGACACCCAAAATATATAAAGAACTCACGCACCTCAACAAACAAAGAGCAAATAATCCAATTAAGAAATGGGCAGAGGACATGAATAGACACTTCTCCAAAGAAGAAATTCAGATGGCCAACAGGCACATGAAAAGATGCTCCACATCACTAATCATCAGAGAAATGCAGATTAAAACCACAATGAGATATCACCTCACACCAGTGAGGATAGCCAACATTCAAAACACAAACAACAACAAATGTTGGCGAGGATGTGGAGAAAAGGGAACCCTCCTACACTGCTGGTGGGAATGCAAATTAGTTCAACCATTGTGGAAAGCAGTATGGAGGTTCCTCAAAAAACTCAAAATAGAAATACTATTTGACCCAGGAATTCCACTCCTAGGAATTTACCCTAAGAATACAGCAGCCCAGTTTGAAAAAGACAGATGCACCCCTATGTTTATCGCAGCACTACTTACGATAGCCAAGAAATGGAAGCAACCTAAGTGTCCATCAGCAGATGAATGGATAAAGAAGATATGGTACATATACACAATGGAATATTATTCAGCCATAAGAAGAAAACAAATCCTACCATTTGCAACAACATGGATGGAGCTAGAAGGTATTATGCTCAGTGAAATAAGCCCAGCCGAAAAAGACAAGTATCAAATGATTTCACTCATATGTGGAGTATAAGAACAAAGAAAAAAACATGAAGGAACAAAACAGCCGCAGACTCACAGAACCTAAGAACAGACTAATAGTTACCAAAGGGAAAGGGACTGGGGAAGATGGGTGGGAAGGGAGGGATAAGAGGGATAATTGGAGTTAACTGGTAATGATAGTTGGAGACTTTAACACTTGTCACTCAGTGAGAGAACAAGCAAGGGTAGTTAAGATGACACTATCAACAACTTGGCCCAATGTCTTTCCAGCTCCCACTCTCAGCAAAGGGCCACAGCAGGCTACCTTTTAAAGGAATGTGAAGACCACAGGACACAAGGGTATGAACATCAACAATAAAACCCAACACAGCTCAACTCTGACTAGGCTGACGGAGCCCCCAAACTTACTAACAGCCTGACTAAGGAAGAGGTATGCCCATTTCTAGGCATAGATATTATTTACTTCAGTGTCTACTGGCCTATAAGTGATATCAAACACTTGATCAAAAATTACAACAAATAAAACAGAAAGAAAAAATTTCTGGGATCCCATTAAAGCAGGGCTCACAAGGAATTTTATACCTTTAAATGTTTATAATTAGAAAAAGAAAAAAGGTCTAAAATCAATCCAGACTTCCATCCTAAGAAACTAGAAAAAGGAACAGCAAATGAAACCTAAAGTTAATGGAAGGAAAGAAATTAAAGATTTACTATGTGCAGTGATTTAAAATGTGCAAATAGAGAAAAAGCAATGAAACTGAAAGCTGGTTACCTGAAAAGATGGATAAAATTGGTGAACTTTTTTAGCTAAGTGATCAGAAACTATGAGTGCTATAAAAATAAATGTTTTGTAATAACAGCTATAAGAAATGAAGATATATAATAGGATAAAGAGCCATACTTATAAAAAGACTAAAAGTTGAATATATCAATGCTGAAATTAAAATAAAGTTTTATGAAAACACTTTTTTAAATTTTAACTAAAAAGTTCAGCTTCTGATCCTGAAATGGCAAGTGTGTAAAGAAGTGTTAATATTGGTTGTAAAAAACCGTTTTCAGGTATCTGAAAGTTGAACAAGTACAAATATAATTTTTAAGTATGAGATTTCTCTTCAACATATAATAATAAGCTAAAACAGCTCTAACTGAAAATGAAGAGTTTCATTCTAAATAAAAATCAAATAGGTCAAAATGTGACTGAGTGATCAAAGTAAATAAGGGATTACTAATTTGTCCTAAACAATCACTGAAAAGTACAGCAAAATATTAATGAAATAGCTAAAATAAATGGGAAAATGTCCAAATTCAGGAAGACATTTTGCCCTACAAATGTTACTGTAACATTATGATCTTATATCCCATTTCTTTAACTGCCAAAAAAAATTATAAGTACTTCAAATCTCAGGGGTATACTTTCCCTAAGATCCTTTCTGATTGTCAAAATCACAATATATAATCAAATATCCTAATGGCTAAAAAGCCATGTTCTAAATTTCCTGGCAAAAATCATGAACAATCGATAAAACTGTTCATGCTGGATAACGTTGTCCTAAATTGTTTTCTCTTTTATTTCTAATGAGGTGGGTAGTATTAATTATTTTAATATTTTCCTTAAGATCTCAAGATAATTGGAGTTAACTTCATTTTTCTAACCTTATTTGTTTTATACATTTCTTGTAAAAAGAATTACTTATTCACTGGTCATTTATTAAGGGTCTATGGCATCTAAAATTTCTCTTACAGAAGGCAGGCAACATAATTTAATGAGGAAACTATTTATGCCATTATACACAGGAGAACATTTTTTGCATAATTAATCAGTATTTCTATTGACATATATTGATCCAAGATACATCACAAGTGTTTGACAACCAGCTTGTTTTCAGAAGTAAAGTCGGCAAAAATATCCTGAGGCCAGGTTGGGGTTTTCAGACGTATGTCCTGTGGGTGCCTCCTCTGCATTTCACTGCACTGCTCACAGCTTGCTGCCCAGTGTCCTCATGATGACATCTGGATGAGGTTCCCACCTGGGCCCACTTACACCTGAACCTGTCCTGCCCTATCTCTCAAGCCCCCAGCTGTTATCTGCCATCACAACCTGCAAATACCACATCTCTGAAAAGCTAGAGAATATTAAGGTCAGAACAACATAATGATTTATGCTACTTTTGTAAGATATTTTCCTTTTGACATGGGCAACCTCAGCTCCTGAGGCAAGTCAGCGGAAAAGAAATACTTTTGCGGGAGCTTTCAATTCTCTCAAATCACACCATAAACGACAACTCACGTGAACTGACAAAATGGCAACACTACTTAGAGATTTGTAAAACATCATACTAACCCCCCAACACACACACAAAAAATGTTGTTTACAAAGGATTAGAAGTAGAATCAAGAAATATGGACTGTTGCTTCACAGTCACTAAATAGTCAAAAACTGTAAGCAATCACTTACCTTGTCTGACTTTCAGTGACTACATCCACAGTGCAAGGAGATGAGATGACAATTCAATGACTCTTTGCAAGCTAGCAACAGTAACAATATCCTACCAAATGCTGGTATGCCACAGTTTACAAAAGACTCCAGAACTAATACACCACAGGACATGGGTCCCATGATACATACTTCTATATAGCAGCAATTAACTAGTGGAAAATTTATAAGATTTTAAGTATAATTTAAAATAAGACCAAGAAAAATGAAACACTTCTATGTAAATATAACAAAATGTACGAGATCTGTAGGCTGAAAACCACAAAACACTGATGAAAGAAATCAAACACCTAAATAAATGGAAAGATACACTGCATTCATGGACTAGAGGATTTGGTGTTGCTAAGAGGCTGATTCTCTCTAAACTTTTCTATTAACTCAATGTGAAAAATAATTGAATCATCCATACACAAAAGAACTGCAATCCATGCCTCACACAGTGTTAAACAATTTTAACTCAAAATGGATTGCAGATCTTAATGTAAAACCTAAAACTTCTATAAAAACTTTTTATTAAAAAAAAGAAAATATGCATGATCTTGGGTTTGGCAATTAGTTTTTAGATACAAAACTAAAAGCAAAAACCATAAAAGAAAAAATTTGATAAAATGGACTTCATCAAAATGAAGAATTTCTGCTCTTCAAGTGAAACCAGTAGGAGAACGAAAACACAAGCCATGGACTCGGAGAAAATATTTGTGAAATACATATTTGATAAATGACTTACATCCAGAATATATAAAGAAGTCTCAAAATTCATAAATAAGAAAGTAAACAACCCAATTAAAAAATTGGGCAAAAGATTTAACACTTCACCAAAGAAGAATATAATACCAAATAAGCACATGAAAAGACACTCAACATAATTGGTCATGAAGGAAATGAAAATGAAAACTACAATGACATACTAATGAAGACTTAGTAGACTGGCTAAAATTAAAAACATGACAATATAAAGTGCTGATAAGGGTAGAAGCAACTAGAACTTTCATACATTCTAGTGGTAATGCAACATGCTAAAACCATGTTGGAAAACAGTTTACCAGTTTCTTATAAACATACCCATAGGACCTCAGAATCCCATTCCTACGTATCTACAACAATGAGGTTTACATCAGTTTCGTTCAGACATCTCCAAAGACTGGAAACAATCCCAACATCCTTCAGTGGAAATGTGTGGTACATCCACACCACAGCATACAACTCAGAAATAATAAAAAGTAATAAACTACTGGAACACACAACATGGATGAATTTCAACTGCATTTTGACAGGGTTCCTCAACCTTGCCACTACTGACATTCTGGGCTAGATACGTCTCTTCTGTACGAGCTGTTGTATGCATTGCAGGAAGTTTGGCACCATCCCTGGCCTCTACACATTAAAAGCTAGTAGATTTCCACCCTCTCCCTCCAAAACATGACAATGAAAAGTGTCTCCAGACTTTGTCAAATGTCCCATGGCGCAAAACCACCCGCAGCTGAGAATGACTGCATTACACTAAGTGAAGGAAGCTAGACTCAAACGTGTGATTCCATTCTCTGAGACTCAGGAAAAGGCAGAACTGGAGGGGCAAACAAGGATCTGATTGGTGTTCCGGGGCAGGGGTTAGACCAGCATGGGGGTATTTTTAGGGAGGTCCTATAACCTGACTGTGGTGGTGAGCATCTGACTATGAAAGGTTATGAGGCTCTACAGAATTGTACACAAAACACAGCGAGTATTTTAAAAATATAAATTATACCCTAAATACATGAATGAAGAAAAAGCATATGGATTATTGAAATAAGGATTTTATTATTTTGAAAAACACCACCAACTCTGAAGTCAACTTTGAAGGTTAATGTAAGCAAAAAATATTCTATATAGTATGAAAATGCTTGACTCAAAGCATGAAAAAACAAATTAAAATTTGAGAGGAAAACAATAAGACAAATGACAAAGATTACAGAATTCTGACTCAACTGTAGTTCCTTTATATTTGTGTTCTTCTTCACATATGTATTCCAGAAGAGATGCAAGAGCACAAGAATATATTTTAAATTACCAAAATTTCAATATTAGGTTATATATTAAGTTAAATATTTAAAAATTGAGACCTTACCAATGGTTTCAGCTTGGGGTCTAGATCTAGAAATTGTTTAGTTATCATAAATATACAATAAATACTTTGACAGAAAAACTGATTTCTTATGTCTGTATATTAGTAATGTCGTCAATATAAATTCTGTTACTAGGTTTCTTCGTGGGATGATGAATATGTCCTAAAAGCAGGTGACAGTGATGTCTTCACAACATTGTAAATACACTAAAAACCACTGAATTGTATATTTAAACAGGCAAATGTCATGTTATATAAATTATATCTCAGTAAAGCTGGTCAAAAATACCATGCTTGTTATTAATGTACATTGACAAGAATGCTAAACAGGCGACTTTGGCATCCAGGGTAATTTGGTGGCTGGGAGTGAGGGAAGATTCTGATGAAATCACAAACAGTTTGTAAGAGAGATAACAGATGCTCCCATTGGCTGAATGATGATAGGGAAAGTATCCATTCTCAATAGACAAAATATTTACTTCCACCCACTGGATGACCTCAAATCTGTCCAAGATAATGACTTTGACCATCTATTTAACCACATCCCCCAACTTTTCCTTACGTTCACTTTATCACATTCTGATCTGCTTCCCACTCTGTTATCACAATTACTGCTATCAGAAACTAACTCATAGCCGAAGTGTTCCCAGGTATATCTGTTAGTCTCCTATACAACAGAGCCAATGAGATGTTTCGAACCCTGCATTCTGACTGGCTAGTGTTACACACCACTCCAAAATGCAAAACTGAGAAGAAACCTCCTAACATAATCTGTTTTCAAGGGCAATCACCTCTCTGTGGAAGACAAGAATGTCCAAGAGCATAACTGTGACTGAACTCGTAGGGCTAGAGGCTGAGAAGCCACATAGAATTCTGTAGACCACAGAGAAACATACATTTTTTGAAAGACTATTTTTGATGATCTTTTTAAAAAGAATTTCCTAAAGAATTTATGAAAGTGAAGGTCAGTTCTATTATCCTTCTAAATTAATTTGTTTAAAAGCCTGATCTTTTAAATTCAGAAGAATAATGTATATTTAAAGTATTCTATAATTACTATAAAAGTATTAATTAACAGTAGTAAGAATAAGCTATCTATGCACTATAAATATAAGGTAAAAAAATCATTTTCATGGCATTTTTTAAACCATATGATGGTAGATGGGTCACAACATTAGCACTTTTCCTTGAAAACCTTATAATTACTAATCTTTTTAATTTTAAGCTAAGTATTGACTTTGTAATAAATGAGTGCAAGTTAAATTCCGGATCTGAAATAGTCTGAGTTATACTGACCATTAGCACTAATTTACAAAGAGACATTTAGATATTGCTTTAATAGTGGTTTGATTTATCTTTCTGTTCAACGCCTTGTATAATGCCACAATTTTTCATAAGGTAAAAAACATAAAATTCACTATTTCTACCTGATTTTCAAACTATTAAAGGATAATTTGATGAATCCCTTTACAGAGGTTACCCTTTCAACAAAGCCAGTCCTCGGTGGCCCTCTCCCCTTCCCACAGCCTGTCGTCCTTCCCTGGTGTGCCTGTCTCCCTCCCTGCATCCTGTTCTTCCTTCGCAGTGCAGAGCGCCACTCCATCTACTACATGTTTTAATATTTTGTCCTTTCTGAGGTCTAAACGCCCCATTAGATTGCAAATTCCATAGGAGCCCATGTTTTTGTCTGTTTCACTATTGTTTCATCAGCATCCACAACAGTATTAGCAACTAATAAATGCTCAATAATTACTTATTAAATGAAGTATTTTACACATTAACATATTACATGTGGCATGTAACATATATAAATTATCACCTTTCTTAACAAACATTACAAATTAGAACATTAAAACATCTAAGATAAAAAGTTTTTAAATTTGGTTAGCCTATCCTTTTCCAAACATATTTTATCATGAAACTCTTCTTTCACTGAACATCTGTAACAACATGACTAAAGTTTTAGAAACAAGGGTTTATATTCTTTTCAGTAAAGGGTTAGTGCCAGATTGTGTTGAATGTTTAATTCCAAGGGTTTTTTTTTTAACTTTCCAAGTAATGAAGAACCATCAAAAAGTTTTTAATAAAAAGGAAACAGAATTAGATACAGGTTTTACATCTGACAACAATACAGTGGGCAGACTGGGTAAGGGAGAGAAGGAAGGAAAAGAGAGGAAGCGACTGGCAGTGACTAGGGAAGGATGGTAAAGCCCTGAGCTCGGGGACTGACAAAGGGAACAGTCAGACAGAGGAGAAGGTTGAAGAATAACACAGCTGAGGGTGACCCACACTGGGCTGGCCAAAAGCACCAGGAATCAGAGGGGCTCACCAAGTTTCCACCCTGAGTTAGGAGGTCACACATTAGTGTAAACTGGGAAACTCAGAAGACAATAGATTACAGAGAATACAATACTGGTTTTAGTTTACATATTGATTTGGAGGAGACCAAAGAGTATGATGAGAGAGAGTTCTATTCCTGTATTGCCCAGAAATAAAGTTTAGGGATTTAAAAGTGGGGAAGGAACCAAAGTTAGAATCCTAACAGAGCCAAAACATGAGGAAGCAAACAAGGATTCGGAGCAGTCACACAATGGCTGGAAGGCTGGCTTGCTTGTTTATATCACATCCATATTTATATGTGCCTAACTTAAGAATTTTTAAATGGATTTTTACTTATTAAAAGCCTATTATGCACCACCCACTTTTTGGGATGCCTTAGGAAGCCAGGAACCCAAGGATCCCTGCCCTGAGAGAGCCAGATGACAAAACACAGTGAGCACAAGTACTGCAAATGAACTTACACAGCACATCAAAGTGCCGTCAATGCCACACTCAGCACAGAATGAGCCGGGGAGCCGGAAGCACTGCCACAAGGGCAGGCTGAGGTGTTAAACAGGGTGGTGGGGTGATGGTGGCACGTGGGCAGGGTCTTCGAAGAGGTGAGGGAGTCAGCCCAACAGTTAGGTGGATGAAGAACATTCGGTGAGTGTCAACAATGAGAGTAAAAGCCCCAAGGAGAAAGCATTCTCTGCACACTCAAGACAAGAAGCCAGTGTGATGGAAGCAGAGTGAGTGACATGGGATGTACGAAGAGGGGTGGCCAAGAGGCAACAGGGCACTGGACCCTGGAAGGCCATGGAGGGCTGCCGGACGTCTGCTTTCGCCCCAAGTGAAGTGTGCTGAGCAAAGGAGCCATACTGTGTATGTTTTCAGAGGATCAAAGGCTACATACTGTGTTAAGAACAGATCACGGAGAGTCTGTAACAGAAGAGGGAGACCTCACAGAGACCGACACAGTAATCCCGGGGAAGGACAGTGCTAGACCAGTGGATACTACTGTACATGGTGAGGAGGGGCTGGACTCGGAATATATTCTGCAGGTAGAGCTGATCATTTGTCTTCGTATGGGTGTTTTAGTACCCACACATTAAGACTTATAAGTCCACATATGAGGAAATCAACTCTGAATTGCTCCTACTAAGACCAGATAACAGAATACATTATACCCCATATTCCTTGAAAAAAGGCACTGGACAATTATAGCAACAAAAACAACCTTTCTGCTACCTTTACAACTGTGATGCTCTCTATTGCAAATGCCTAACTTGAAGAAAAAAGACCCTGCTAACAAAAAACTCCGCAGCTATGATGAGTTTAGTTATTCTTACAGTGAAAAGTATATTAGTGCTATGCTATACTGCCTTTACATAGAAAAAACAGAAAACACTGGATATGTTTAAAGTGGTCAGCTTTTTTAACTTTCCAATTAAATGAAAAGACCAAGGAAATAGAGATTTACAATCAAGCATAAAGGCTCCAAAGGCCATGAAGGTGACAAGATGGGATTCCATCTGCTGAGTTCCGATATGCTGGTGAGAGTATCTTAGGACATTTCAGAAGGCAAAATTATTAGATGATTACCGTTAGATAACTCATTAAACAAAAAAAGCAACCTTTACTGTCCACAGGAGCTTCCTGTAAACTTAGTTACTCCTTAGTTTCCATGAACTGTGATTAACTTGACCCAAATTATTTGTTGTTTCTCAAATCATTATGCAAAAATAATTCAGTTTACAATAAAATATTGTTTATAATATGTAGATTCTCAAGGAAAATTTCTGTAGAGGACAAAATTCTTCCCCTGCTGAAATTATTCTAAAAATTGAAAGTGATTGTGATTTCATTTTAATATAAAGTATTAAGTATCATTCAATTGAGAAATATATATTCTAAGAATTCATGGTGTATTGGTAAAAAGTTATGTTACATTTAACTTTCGAAACATCAGAAATTTAGATTTGAAACAAATTAGAAATTAATATATACAGAGAGAATTCTTTACCGTAAGGGTATTTTTTAAATACAAATTACATAACTATATAAAGATTTCCCAGTATCTTGAGGAAAAATTCTGTTACTCCGGAAAAAAAAAGCAACCCTCACTTTTTCCTTTTGGAAAATTTAGAAAACTCTGAAAACATCTACAAAACTCCTCACGTACTGATCTGTGGGACTCAAAAATAATTACTTAACATCTTTTATAATCCAGACTTTACAGAAACGTATTAAAAGCAGGAGACCATGTTTTGAACAAACTAGCACATGATATCACAGAAAACAGAGCACTGATTACCACAGTTCTATGACTCCCACTACATAAATATCAAAGCAAAACAGCTGTCAAAGGCATAAATTAAATCAATTTCAAATTGAACAGAAAATTATTTCCTATTTTCCAAAGGCACTGATTTGGAGTGATCTTAAACCTCTGGAAAAGAATTCCTCAATTTTCAAAAATTCTGAAGCCTAATTACAAGTAATTATAGCTTTTCATTTTCAACATGATGAAATAATTTGATTCTTTTTACAAGAGGTCTGCTTTAGCTCAAAATAGACAAGTGCTTCTGCACTGAGTTAGCATACAAAGACAATAAGGATCATTCTCAATGGAAAATCAGAGCTACATACATGTTGGCCATAAATCATAAATGCTGTGTTCAAGCAAAAAATAGTTTGTATGTTCTACAAACGCAACTCATTCATTCACACAATTGAGACAAAGCGAACAGCCCACTGTTAGACGTGGCTTTAGGAACAATACAACTGAGAAGAAACCACTGCAGAGTTATCTCAACATTCAGATATAAATATTCTTTGGAGAATAAAAAATCAAACCTTTCTGATACTGTTTACTCAAGGAACCCCAACACAAATCATCCCATGGCAAATGATAGTTAATGTCAGGTTTTTAAATGTTTAATACCAGATCTAATAGTTAGTTGTTCCAGAATAATCCTATTTCTCTGAGAAAATAAATGGAACCCTATAAAACCATACAAGATATACCTAATTGCAAAAAAATTTACAAAAGAATTAACAGATTCAAAAGCTTAAGTTTCTGACAGCAATCAATACTTTTACTCCACACATGTTCCACCTTTTCTTTATGAAGTGCCTTCTGCTGTGACTCACAATCCCAGTGATTTGTTATATGCTATTAGAACAAAAGCTTCATAAAACTGCTTTCCAACATGACCTCACACACCTGGTTACAATTACATCTTCAGGACGCAAACCAGAAGTTTAGCAAGGACATCCTAACAAAAGTTAACCAATCAACATGCAGAAACAAATGTTAGAGCCACTCACTCAAAAATCTGAAAAAGAGCCCAATAGATAACTTCTTACAAACACAAGCGTTCACACTGGTGTGCATGTTCCCACTGCACTAGCATAGCACAGTAACTGAGCAAGGCCGTCCAGGGTAAAAGGCTCCTAACTGTCAACATTCAAGTTTACTAAGCCAATCCACAACATGTTTTTAACTAAATGCCATGAGAAACAAAACTAAATATGTCTTTTAAAACTGTAAGCCAAAAAGACCCAAGACTTTAGATAGAAAAACAGTGCAGGCATAGTAATACGTGAGTTCACAACACCACGAAGTTCTTAACATTACCTCAAATCAAAAAACCTTCTTGGCTAAAGTCCAAGACGGAATCATAATAACCAAGTTCTTGGTTGTAGTAAAGTCTGACAAAAAAAGAAAGAGGCTTTGATCATTTGCAGTTATTGGCTACTTTTTAAATTCTGAGATTCCCTAATGGACCTTCTGAAACCATACTAAGCTAGAAATATCAAGCTAGGTAATTCCAAAGCTGTGTGACCACAATGAAAAGAAGAAAATGACCAACTTACCCCATTCAGAAAAAGAATGATATGGACACACTACTTTGAAGCTAACATAACCTCTGCTGCCACAAGAATGCAGTAAGGAAAGGCAGGGCAGCGGGGTGTCCTCCCCTGATGGGCGCTTACAGTACCCCCCACGCCTGACTTGCTGACCGCACTTCTCAAAGCAAAGAGCTGGGCCAACTGGTCTTTTGGGTAATTACTTGCATTGTGTAAGTTAAGTGTGCCAGCAAAGAATCTTTAACCTATCTCTAACTTCAAATACTCAAGGATAGCCACAAATTAAAAGGTATTTTTTAGTTAACTGCCCTTTTCCAACTTCTGTCATAAAATATTAGTGTTGCTGTCCTTGATATAACAAACTTGAATATTTTCAGAACCTCAATCACAGTGGAGAACATGGGAGGCTCAAGTCTCGATGCACTTCCTTTTTCAGTGAGTGTGTTAATATAAAAGGTTCAAGTATTTTCACCAACTGAGATGATTACATATGTGGTTCTTACTTAAGGAAGGTCATTCTATATTCTTGAAATATATTCAACTTACCCCCTTTTGAATGTTTGTGGTTTTAGCAGCAGGGCTCTGAAGCATTAAGAATGTCATTCATTGATAACCCTCTCCAAATAAAGAAAAAGAGTCAACTTTTTAAGCTGGGAAATGTCACAGCATTTCATATATATGGTACTGATATTTCTCACAGTGGAAGTGGCAATACGAAGAAAAGATTCTACTTAGGGTGAGAATCTTTAGAGGATATTAAAGTCATTTCAATAATGTCATGTACCATCCATATTTCTTCAAAATGTACCTAATAATGTAAAGATAACATAATACAAATGTAAACTTAAGGATACAACACCCCAAACACATGAAAATGTAAAAATTTAAATATCCAGTGGCCATATTAGATTTATTTATACTGCATTTAATAGTGAGGAAAAATAGACCAAAAAAAAAAAGGAGCAAAGAACAAGGAGTTAAGAGGTGCTGTCATCCCTACTCTGGTGGCTCCTCTGCCTCCCTCTGGCCCCACACCCAAAGCAAAATGCGTCATGTCCTTCTCTCTTCACATGCACGTCTCCCACAAGTCCTCCACGGTACCAGAGCTATTGCTTCACCCTGGTTTCTGTACTGGAAACTTGAAAACACCAAGGACAGTGTCTCTTCACATTTTTATTTCCAATGTCAAACACAATGCTAAATATATAATAAATACTGCATGTCTGTCAATTTCCACTAAAGGAAAGACTTCTAAATTTTATTTAATTATGTTTATGCTGTTACTATCTAAACTCATTTTTAAGATAAGCACTGAAAGCACTAAGTGTTTAGTCTTTGAATCTCCAGTGTTGACAATAAATAAGCATAAATATTTTGGCTTTTGGCTTTTTAACCTAAGATAACTATTATGTTATTAATTTTCAACTTTTTTTTAAAATATTAGTTTGGAACTAAAAAGAACAGCCAGGAAGGTAGGGTAAACACTAAGAATTACAGGTTTGGGCCTTCACATTTCCCCTCAAAACTATGAATCAAAGAAAAATACTGCATCTACTCGAAGTTCTAAATTTGATTTTAAGCCTTCTTTCATATAGGTTCAACTATCACTCCTTAGCACATATGCCAAAAAAGAAAAACAAAGAATTGTATCTGATATGTGACTGTGAAAGGAAATGCAACGCACACCCTAAGCACTTCACTCTCCCGACCAACTAAGGGTTCGTACATTTGTCATTTTGAGAATTCTCGGTGACTTAAGAAACTCCGTTCATATTTACCTCAATTTTCCAACCTAAATATCATGACTAAAAATGTACAATGGAAAGATATGTATGTTGGAAGATTAGTTTGATAAGCTTTAAGAGTGGAAAGTTCTCTATTCCTCTGCACATAAGAGAATGGCACCCATGTAAATCAGACTACATCTAACATACTGGGCTGACTGATCTAGGCAGCCAGGACACTGGCAAAAAATAACAAACTCTTCCTAGGAGGAATTAAAACATAAAGAGGCAAAGAAAACGATATCATATGGAGAGCCTCTGAGAGACTCAGAATGCTCAATCTATACAGAGACAGTGCTGAGGCTAGAGTGAATGATAACCAACTTCCAGGACTTAAAGGCTCAACTCATGGAAGAGAATTACGCTTGCTCTGCAGGATTCCTAAGTACATACACCAAAAGATGTATGATTGAAGATGCAAAGAAGCAAATGAAATAATCAAAAGAGAGTGGACTTCCTCAAGAGGCAGTAGATTCCTAATCCAGCAGAAACTAAGCAGATACTTCAAGATACTGAAGGAGGGATCAGGCAGCCATCAAAAGAAGCCTCTGTGTTTCCTGACAAACCTTCCAAACTTTTATCCATGCAGTCAGTGAACAAGCACTTACCCAAGGCCCACTACATGCCAGGAACTGCTCTAATGATACAAGACACAAATAAAAATGAGAAGCAGAATCCCTCCTGTACGAAGGCATTCACTCAGAGAGGATAAGTACACCAATAAAAAGGTATGTTGGACAAATCTAGTTTCAAATACAGTGTAAAACATCCTAATATAAACACTGAGTAGGTAAAAACTATGGGCCTAAAGGTCAGGTGACAGGTAGGCCTCTATCACCAATTCTATAAATCAGTCACTTCTAGGTGGTAATTAAGTCTTTTTAAAAACTGGGAATAGGATTAATGACTCCTATATCTTTACTTCTAATGTAGATTTTAGTCAACCAGTTAATAAGGTAATTATAAAAACTATTCTTTTAGATAACAACAAAATAAAGTACAGTTTGTTACTGGCTCATCCCCATGTGGATTATTTCCCCATTTCCTATTCCAACCACTATTCTCCTCTATACATGCTTCAAAAATGTTCTCTTCTGATCTCTGAATTTGGCACATTTTACTATATAGCTTGCAGATAAAGCACAAATAAAGCCACACTATCACTTAAAAAAAATGCATTCCTATGTGTAATCATCTTGTCTCCCATTTGTAGGTGTATATAATACCAACCTTATTTTAGTCACCTAACTCTCCATCCACTAAGAAAAAAAATGAGTAACTTCCTAATTTACTTAACATTTGGAAAAAATATATTCATAATTAAGGCAAATTTCTGAAATGCTGAGATTCATGTAAGTTCAATTTCTGTGAAAGTGTCTAGTTTCAAACTATGTAATTTGGACCAACCCTCCCACTGAAGACAGCTAATAATGCCAGATGTATTATGAAAAATATGTGATTGAAGACACTGAAGAATTAGCAAAAGAATAAAAATTTAGGTGGCCAGGGCCAGAGGGTAAAAAGTGTATCACAATGATAAGCCCATGAAGATAAAACCGGCCAAGCGTGCCTGTGATGGGATCTGGGGTCAATATGCAACAGCAGCAGAGGAGAACAGAAAGGGAAAGGGGGTTCCCTGATGAGCCCAACCTGTATAAGGCTGAACCCCCAAAGAGCTGCACCCAGAGGGAAGAAGCTGTCAGAGTCCTACTGCTCCCCTCAAACTGTCACCGCTCATGTGACTGAAATGAGGTGACCTGGCATGGCTGACCCTCCCAGCTACATGTCAGAAGTTAATATGAATCCATTGCTGGAGGGAGATCTCAAGTTATTACTAATATTCCTGTTAACAAAATGTCCAGTACATTATAAAAACAAACAACCAGTACAAAAAGAAAGAAAAAGCAACAACAAAAACAGAAACAACAGGCAACAGAAACAGACCAATAGGCTGTAATATTGAACTAAAGAAACAGACTTTAAAACAGTGACACAAAGTTCAAGGACAGGGATTGGTAAGCTTTACTTGAACACAGCCAGAGGGTAAGTAGTTTACATTTTACAAGCTATAAGGTCTGTGTCACAACTACTCAACTCTAGATGTAGAGTTCTATATCCAGCAAACACATCATTCAAATTGAAGGCTGGAAAAAAAAAGAAAACATTAGATAAACATGAGATGACTCACCACCAACAGCACTAATCAAAATACAAAAAAGGTATTTTTCTGGATGAAGGAATTCTATCACAAATAGCTCAAAGAAATAGAAGGAATGAAGAGATAAATAGATGGGTAAAAGTAAATGAATACTATCCATATAAAACAACAAACAGTTCCTGATGTGTCTTCCCGGCAGAAGGGGAGGGCAGAGGGCAAGGGAGATCAGAGGGGAAGAGAAGGGAGAGGCGCCTCAGCGCCCGGCCCACCCGTCACTCACCCGAATGCCATGGGAGGGACTGTTCAGCCCTTGAGCCAAACTGTGGGAAAGCACAGGATAGCAAGTCAGTATCCCGACTGTGCCACAGGCCCTCATGAATGTTCCTGGCTGGAGAAAATCCCAGAGACAGTAGTGACTCGTTTTATAAAATAATGCTCTATCACCCAAACACTGGACTGCAAAGAGGACGATAGTGTAGAGAAACACATGCTTTGAAAACTGTAAGTTGAAAAGTGATTCAGAAGTAGCAGATCCTGAATGTGAAGAAGTTTTAAAAATTCATTTTATTTATATACATTTACTTTCATGTATGGAGAAGAGTAGTATCTTTTTAAAACTAAATTATGTCTAAAAAGCTTTTTCAAACATAAAATAAAAATTCTGATAGGAAAACAAAAGCTATAGGTTTAAAATTTTAAATGCCTAAAATATGAAACATCTAAAACATCTATGAAACATTTAGAATAAAAATGATTGACAACAATTTAAAAATCATGAAGGAAATAAATGGGATTAAAGCATTCACAGTCTTGCATTGTCTAGAAAGAGGGTAAAAGTACCACTTTCTATTAAACTCTGATAAGTCAAAGATGCATACTGTAATCACTAGGGCAACTATCAAAACAAGAGTGCAAGAGTATAAATTAAAAGCTAAGTAGGGGTAAGGACTAAAATAACAAGAAAAATTGTCCTCAAAACAGCAAGAAAGTAAAGAGTAAAGAACACAAGACAGAAAAAATATGAAGCTTTTTCTTCCTTTTTGGTTCTTTTACACAATGCTTTATGTTGCATTGACTTTGTGTGCCCCTTTTTCCCATATTAGACATGCATCTCTGTGTTCTTCCCAGTGTCTGGAACACAGGAACAAAACAGTCACTCACTAACCCACAGGAAGCGAAAGCCCACAATGTGGGAGGGTAATGCTTAAAGGCTGCCCTGAAAATGTACATGGCTCCTGCTTAGGGAACTTACAGTCAAATGGGAGGGAGCTGACAAGAAAGAAAGAAGTAAATACCTTTTAGGTAAATGATACTATGAAGAAAATTTAAGAGGCTAAGTGAGAAGCAGGGAGTCAAGGGAAGACAACTGAGCCCACACCGCAATGTGAAAAAGAACCAGCCATGGGAAGATCTGGGCAAAGAGATGTCAAGGCACGAAAAAGAACAAGTACAAAGACCCTTCCCAACCGCCACAAGACGAAAAAAGGTTTGCAAGTTCAAGACCAAGGTGAGTAGAGAGTAGTTAGTGAAGAAGATCAGGTAGCAAGGAGAGAAGCTCAGGGTAGCAAATAAAGGACTCTATTTGGATCATATTAAGTTTGAGATGCCTTTAGATAAAAGCACAAATCTCATACATAATTTTTAAAAAAACAAGTCTAGAAATATGAGCTTGGTGACCAGGCAGAGACAAGTTTTCAAAGCCATAATACTGAAGGATATCACCCAAAGAGAGTAGGTGAGAGGCTGGCAAACTATAACACTCAGGCCAAATAAGCCTGCCCCGTGTTTCTGAAATAAAGTTCTACAGGCCACAGCCACACTCGAGCATGTACGTGTTGCCTGCGGCTGCTTCTGCACTGAGATGCTGAGTAAATATGAGAGAGCCCATGCAACCTACAAAGTCCAAGTTTATCTGGCCCTTCACAGAAAACACTCACTGATCCTTGGTATAGACAGACAAGTATTAGACATCAGAACCAAGCACTGTGGAGGAGGTGAGGGGGTCAACTTTTATAAGTTAGGCAGAAGCAAAGGTATGTGAGATGGAGCAAAAAGTGACAGAATAAATAAAACAAAACCAAAAAATGCCAGGAGACTATGGTGTCAGAGAGACCAAGAAAAAAGGATTTTAGGGGCTGAGTGGACCACTGTACTGAATACTAGCCACTGCCCTTTGCAGCACAGGGATAATGAGTACAGTCTCAGCTCTCAGAGGAGCTACCAAGCCAAGCAGTAAACCCCAAATGCTGTTTCCTTGCAAATTTCAAAACTTAACTCCCTTGCTCGAAACAGAATCATAACAGGACTCCATTGTTGCTGTTTATTTCCTTAGAAGCCTGAGGGAAACCCACTCTCTGCAGAAGGCGAGGGGACCTAACTGTTAACATTTGCCAACTCCTGTGGTGTAAACACTCCCAGTTTAAAACTGCCAACAGTATATCAACCAACTCACAAAATTCCTGAATATCTAGCAACCAATTCTCACTAGCCACTGTCAGCTGGTCTGATCCAGCCCCAGCACACCAGTGAGGCAGGACAGTGGTGGGCACAGGACCTAGAAAATACACAGAGTGGAGAGACAGGACCCGTAGACAGCTTAAAACAAAGGTCTGGGACTCCCCAGAGACACAGAAGTTAGTTGAATCCTCACACAAGTGGGACACAGCACTAAAACTTGAAATAATTGTAGAACACATCATATTTAAGCTTTTCATTAAATCTGTGTGTTAACACAGACTTTTAGCTTTTGTGAGGACTGCTTACACCTTTAAAATTATAGGTACACACTTTCTAGAATACATTAATAGCTTCCTTAAATGGTAGGTCAGTGGCATTGATGGCATATGTAAATATTTGCAACCATGTGTTCTAACTAACAATTCACCTGTGTATGCTGTTGTAAAACTTTAGGTAAATAACGATGAATCATGGATACAAAGGTGAATATAAAAATGCAAGGATATTTAAATTACAATGAAACGGGTCTTTTTAAATCCTCAGGATGTTTATACTAAAGCAAAGCCTCTGGTAAATACCTATTGACTTGATACAGTCTGGAGGAAACGCATGGGCACTCTAAACGTGAACAACAGCGTGCCTGTGGTAGGCAGTATAATGGGCCCCAAAGAGCTCTGCGTCTTAATCCTCAGACCTGTCAACATGTTACTTCACAGGGCAAAAGGGGTTTTACAGGTGTGATTACATCAAGGATGCGCTGTTGCCATGGATTCACTGTCACCACAAGAGTCCTTTTAGGAGTGAAACACGGAGAAAGGAGGGTCAGAGCCAGAGAGATTGGAAGATGCCACTCTGTTGGCTTTGAAGGTGGAGGAAGGGGCCACTACCAGTCAAGGAATGTCCGCAGCCTCTACGGGCCAGAAAAGGCCAGAAAACAGGTTAGGCCCTGGAGTTCTAGAAGGAACCAATTCCATGGCACCTTGACTTCAGCCCTGTGAAGCTGGTTTTGGAACTGAACTCCAGAACTGAAAGGTAATAAATGTGTGCTGTTCAAAGCCACCAAGTCTGTGGTAGTTTGTCTCAGCAACAGCAGGAAATTAACCCCCTGCCCCTCCCACCCTCTCATGACACCAGTAAAGGACCGAGCCTTCCCTTCCTGCCAGCAAGCCTGTACAGGGAACACCCAAAGTAATTTAAGAGGCAGCACCCATCCTAACACCCAGTATCTCCCAGTAGACAGGAACTCTACCCTTTCTTTTCCTGTGCATGTCCTCTTCCAGTGTAATCAGAAAAGCCAAAACCCTTACTAACATAAGTTGGGAAAGGTTAGAAAATAAAACACTGTTATTCCTCTCCTCATACCATGTTTGTTTCATGACATTTTACTTCCTTACCCTAACTCAAAGCAGAATCATACTAAAACTCAATAACTTTTTTTTTGTATAGTTTTATCTTTAGGAGCTTTAAAGTCTATTTAGAAAAAGCATATACTCACTAAAGTCTTAGAAGCCATGAATCTTTATTTTCAAGCACCTGTTTATTCAAATCCTACCTTCCATACAAATTCATTTCAGACACTGCATTAGGGTTCTCCAGAAAAACAGAACCAATGGAAGATATATAGATTTTTATTTTTGAGATCTATTATAGGAATTGGCTCACTGCTTATGGAGGCCAGCAAGCCCCACAGTCACGTCTGCAGGAAAGCCAGCGGTGTGATTCAGTCTGCGTCACAAGGCCCAAGAACAGGAGCTCCAATGTCAGCAACAGGAAAAGACAGATGTCCCAGCTCAGCAGAAGGGCATTTGCCCTCCCTTCGCCTTTTTGTTCCGTTCAAGGCCCTCAACTATTGGAGACACTGGGGAGGGCAGGTCTTTTACTCAGCCCGCTGGAGCTCATGTGAGCCTCTCCCAGGACACCCCCACAGACACACCCTGCAGTAATGCTTTCCCAGCGCTCCGGGCAGCCCTGTGTCCCATCAAGTTAACACACAACATCAGCCATCACCGACACCACTTTTGGTCCTCTTAATCACTGAATCATATAACTTCTTCCACCAGATCTTGTAGAAAATAAGCTGCTGATTTTCTTGAGCTAATAAATAAATTTTTAAATACAGATCCAAAAGCATCATGATCTTAACAGGAGGTTGCAAAAACATAGTTCTAGAATCCTAGCGTTGGGAAAAACCTTAGCAATCAACCAGTCCAACTGCCAGGAATCCACTCAAAACTATGCCAATGCCTGGCATGGTGACTGGGCTCATTGCTGGCATGAACAGCTGGATTACTCTTGGTCAGTATCACTGTCGTCTGGGAAGTACAGAACTCATGCCAAACCTACAAAGAACAGTCTCTGTAGAACAGGGTTTCCTCAGAGATGGCTGAGGAAAAGGATGTGGAATCTATGGACCTCCTAAATTAAATGAACTTGAAATCTTATTTTGAAAAGACTCATGCAACTGTGGACTCCTCAAAATTAAGAAAATTTGCACCTTAGAAATGTAAGATAAGAATTCAGAGCTACACAGTCATTTTAGATTTTTGTAATGATATATCCTGAGCATATAAAATAACACTTGAAAGAAATATGAATAAATGATATATGCTAAACCAACACAAGTCCATCTACATTCTATGAGATAGGAAATTTTTTGAGGACCTGAGTCTTCAGCAAAGTCCTAAAGAAGAAATCATCTGCCTGCTAGAATAAAAAGGCAACTGTACACATGGGTAACTCAGTATGAAAAGGCAGCATTAACAAAGTCTACAGATTCAGTGGCTACAGATCATTTTTTCGATTTCTAACGTAAATCACTATGTATTCTAAATCTACAGTAAGTGCTAGGTACTCAAAAATCTGCCAAGTAAATATCAGCTGAATAAAATCAAGGGGGTCACATTTGGAAGCACTGAGAAGTCTAAGCAGAGAAGCCATCATGCAAATTGAGAACAATGAGTATATGAATACACGATCTAACTCCAAGCACTAGGTTTGTGCACATGAACTTCAAAGGCCACTGAAACATAATTCTGATTAACAGAACAATTCGTGAAGGTAAAAACTCATAGAAAATGGAAATTTTTCTTTTATGGTGCTGTTTAACCAGCCAGCTCCAAAAAACAGGAACAAAGCAGATGGCAGTAAGGAACAAAGCAAGCAGTTTTGAAAGACCTATGCAACTGTGGACTTCTCAAAGTCAAGGAAATCAAATGGTGAAAAGAGTATCTTCTATGTAAAAACAATCTTTCTTTCACAGGTTAAAGCACTTAAAACATGGTTTAGTTCTATCAGGAACAAAGTAACCTCCTAAAATTAAAAAGGCACCTCTGAATGTACATGTGCTGTAACAGCCTCCTGGGGCTCAGCAAGACACTCAATCATTTCCCACATACAGAAGTACTCCCGATGTACTGAACTTACTACCACAGAACAGAAAAGGATTCCACCAGGCCTTATCAAGACGACCGGAGATGGCAATACCTAGGAGCTTTACAATCTGAGAGCTGGATCCTGGCTCCGACTCCGTACAAACACACTCAGTAAAGCCATTTAACCTAAGTCTCAATTTCCATTTTTCTAATCTAGAGATAATGATGCCAACCTTATGCAGCCGTTGTAAGGATGAAGTACAGGAACACATGTAAAAGATGAATACACTACCTGACATCGGAATTGCTCAATACAAGTAATGGCTGTTGCTATTGTTATTGCTATTGTAAGCTGTCAGTCAAAGCACTGTACCTGGAAATTGGCTCACCAACTATGATTTTCACTAGTCATTAAAGCTAAACGGACTTCAGAAACCTGGAGCAACAATTAAGACTGGCAGAGTATTTTAGACTTCCTGCAGTAATACAAAAGAAAGGCACTTTAGTTCTTCAGTTTCTCCCATGAGGGATCAACATGGTGAAAAGGCACTGGTTTGAGTAACCACCGCCAATGGTACGTACATTAAAGGCAATGGAAAAAGACAAGATCACAGGCAAAGGCCACAGAGCAGACACTTGAGCAGGAGGAAGGATGGGGGAGGAGATGCTCTCTTGCAGAGGAAGAGAAACGGCATGAGGACCAGCGCCTGAAGCAACACCAGAAATGGTCAAATGACTCAGTGTAATGGATAAAGAAGACAAGCTTGGGGTAGACCCAAGTTTTCCAAACCATAGGTGTGAGACATAATAGCTTTGATAAGGGAAACAGGAACCCTGGGAGTGAAGACAGACTGGCAGGACGAGGGCCTCAGCTGACTCCGAGATGGAAACGGAGCCTTCCCAGAGGAATATCCTATATGTGACTGAAAACTGAACTACACACAACTTAGTAAGAAGTTGGGAAACAAGGTTTTGATAAAAGATTGGGGTCTTGCTCCCAGGTTTATGATATTTAATTCACATTGACACCCAACATTCAGAACACACATACTTCATACACCAAAGCACAGGACATGCATACTTGAGACACCACACCCAGAATGCCAGCCTGCAGACCTGGATGTGGGCTTTAGCTGCTAAATTTGCGGTGATTTGTTATGTAATAATAGGTAGCCAATTAAAATACCAAATTATCAATCAACTATGAGAGTAAAATACAGGCCCTTTCAGACATACTGGGTCCCGAGGGCTTTCCTGCCCTGGATTTATTCCCTCCTTCTCGAGAAGCTACTTAAGGATGAGCTCCATCAAAGGTGATAAACCAAGAAACAAAACAAAACAAAACATGGTTTCAACTAACTTTCTGTGGCAGTTATTTCACAATACATACACATATCAAATCATTACCTCATATACCTTAAACTAATACAATGTTGTATGTCAGTTATAGCTCAATAAAATTGGAATTTAAAAAATAAACAGGGTATAGGACACAGCCAGAATGAGAGCTATGCTTCAGACCAAGAGGACAAGTCGAGAATGAAGCAGTCTGAAACAGGAACGAAGATCAGGCGAAGACTGCTACCCGGCCCAGAGTCCTGGGATCTCTCTCTCTTCCTTAACGGAGTTCAGGTGGCCCAGGGGTACCAGGCCCAGATCCTCTGTGCATGGCTATCTAGACCATGTGTCCCCTCTTTCCCTCTAAGCTCTGCTGCCTGGAGAAGCGGAAGACATTCATTCTGCCCACAGAAATGTTCTACCCTGACCCGCTCTGTAGCTGAAATCAGCAAATGGTGATTCTGGGAGCAGCAACGTACCCAGCCATGTTTCCAACACCAGCCCGGCCAGCACGCCCTCACCGCAGACGTTCGACAATGAAGATAACTCTGAGCCTGGCCCAGTAACATGCCTGAAGCAGCTCTGTCCTCAGTGAGGTCGAAGCTCCATTATGACTAGAGACTGTTCAATTTGTCTTCTCCCGGGAGCCTTCATCTAGAGTGGCAATTCTGCCCTTTCCCTACACATTTAGGTTTGCACTTGCTACTCAGATTTTCAAAACAGTTTAATATACATCTACATGGTTAAGCTATAAAGAAAACCAAGTGGATGATTAGCAAATGCATGAAGCCATAATAGTAGTTACCAGCGATGGGAGAGTGGGAGATGTGTCTGGGGAGTGGGCTCCAGGGACTTCAAAGGAAATGAATGTTCTACCTCTTGAACTGAGTGGTAGGTACACAGGTGTTATTTTATTATTATTATTCTTTAAGAAGACATATATATTATATGTGCAGATATTATGTACATATATCACAATAAAAACTTAAAATGAATTATACATGAACAGGATGGCAGAAACTCTTAAGTTGCTTCCCAATACTGCCTCTCCCCCTCCTTTCTGGGATCAGAAATGTGGGCAATGTGATCACCTGAAACACCACATTTCTCATCATCCTCTCACTTGAAACTAAGCTCTGGTCAATGAACTGTTAAAGTACTGCATGGACTTTCAGCTAGGTTCGTTCCAAGAAAGAGGATAACCTCCTCAAACTCTCCCAGCCAATGCCCTCAGCCTAGAATACAGATACAATGGCTGGTACCCCAGTACCTTTTTTGGGCCATAAGGTGACCTGGAAGAGGAACCTTCTCTGAGGACACTGGTCCAGAAAGATAGGTGCCTAGATCAGTAATAACATTAAGAAGCACCAGACCAGCTCTGTACTAACTCAGTCTTCTTTTACATGAACTAGAAACAAACTTGTATCATAACAAATCGAGGGTAAGTTAGTATTTCTGCTCTAGGTAGCCAAACTAATCCTAACACATAGTAAAAAACTAAAGATGAAATGTGCATAAAAAAACTGATATACTGTCTACTCTCTGCTTTGCAAGGGCTAGATAATCCACATACATTGTATTATTTATTCCTTGCAAAGACCTCCATTTTCAGAGGAGAAAACTGATGCTACACCTGTCAAGAACAGTGGCTAGGGTCACATAATGGGGATTGGCAGAACCTGGACTCAAACCTAGGCTCACTCATCTTTCCAGGTCTCCTGATCTTTCCACGCGTTAAAACCAAAATTACATTCTCAATTAGTGTGACTAGTCTCTGTGAAAAAGGGTCCTATCTTCCCTAATCCAATCATCTTGCATTAATAGCAACAAACATTTGCTATGAAAAAACTAACTTCCTGTGACTCCATACTTGGGTACCTACAGCCTCTTACCTATAGAAGATAATAAATACTAAAAATAAGACTACATAAAGAACTAGAGGGGCAGCAGAGGGAAGAAAAGATGACATTTGCCAATACCAGCTCTTTTTAAGGCTATTAATTATGAACTCATTTAAAAAAAATCAGTTACTAAATTTAAAAACTCATTTTTTAAAAGCAATTAAAATACTTCAGCTGTGTAGTGTTTTGGCATGTGAAAGTGTCCTTTCTTTTCCAGGACTGTGGTGACAGATAATTAATAACTGTTGTTTGTTAAACGTTATTTGTTGGACGAGTGCAGTTTGTGACCTGACGTGGGTCCGTCCGCAAGCTGCCTTCTGAGACCGTGCTTGTCTGTGCAATTCCAGAGTCTCTGAAAGGCTGGACCACGCCATTTTGCCCTTGCTACCTCACGGACTTCATGTCAACAGATTACAACCGGGCCCCTGTACAAACATTTCTACTTAGACACATTGTAGCATAATGTCCTTACTATTAGGAACTTCCTGTTGTGTTGAATGGCTGCCATCTGTGTCTAACTTCCAGCTTGCACCTGGGTTGAGAAGGGACCTTCTTCTTCGTTATGATAACCACCTGAAGACTCTAAGCAGCAATCATGATGTGCCTCTTCCTCCTGCCTCATCTACTAAAGCTTCCCTAGAATCCCGCACCTGATCATGTAAGGTGAGATCCTCCCGCATGCTGATTCCCTGCTTGTTATGGTCTCTTGTTAGCCAGACTTCTTATGACACTCAGTCAAGAACTGGCTGAGTTATTTTAGACATTTTCTTCAGAAAGCAAAATACAGCACATCTTTAAATTATTGAAATATTATCCAAAATATTTAGTTTGTTATCAGCTACATCTCCCAGCTCACCATTACATAATGTGCTGTGTCAACCCAGGGCTCACATTCCAGTCTGACATAATTTTTTCAATTTTAACGTGGGACTTTACATTTAATTTTTCCTTTTAAGTTTTAAGCCCCATATTTTTAAAAAATGATTTTAAATTGTGATGTACATCTACTCCACCACCTAGCTCTTCCAGGTCTCTGTCACTAAAGAATTTGACAAGATTTTATGTCTTCATTCCAATGTTGATAAAACTTCTACTAAGAAAGTAATCGCTGATTTAGGTAACTTCCAAAGCAGAAGTATTATTTAGTTTTAGATGCCACGTATATAAATAAGAGCTACTTGGTGACAAGTACCTAAAATGTAGCTTTCTAAGTACAAGGCCATTATGATACCAAGAGCCCCACTCATTGCAACCAAAGTAAATCTGGATTTTTAGAGGCTAGAACAGATGCATCCATGGGCACAGGTAATAGCAAAAAATGTTCTCCCCAGGTGAATGTTTCCATCCATGTGTCCCACTACCGGTATACAGAGAGCTTCCGTCTGCCTCCCACAAACAGTCAGAGAACGCAGATGTCACAGGAATGCCGCTGCAATGCACCTGGCAGTTTGGTGCCACATACTCACACATGACAACACATTGATTTTCCTTCTTCCTCCATGCAGACATCTATGTAAAGAAATCCATTAGGCAGACAGTTCTCATCTCTATTGACTGACAGAGTGACAATTGAATACTTTTCACCTTCCAACGTGACTGACAGTTAGACACTTAAACAAGCCTTCAAGCTGCAATAATAGTATGAAACACTTTCAATTATCTGAATCAAACAAATGCATGATCCTACTGGTTGAATGCATTTTGCTGTCTGCCGCTATGCCTTGCTTGGTTTCCACTATTGGATAATTTTGTGCCTATTACAAGAATGTTTTACTCAAGAGTAAACTCATTTTATAAGCGATGATTTATTTTTCAAATGTTAGAGGTCTCTATAAACATTTAAAACATGGGTAATATACAGCTGACCCAAAACCTACCCTATTTCTCCTTATGCTCATGAACTTTTTCAAACCTAATGCTGTGCCTACAAGCGTTTTTATGCAGTAGCCAGCTCTTGCATTCTAATGTCCATTATCACAGGGAGATTCCATGGGTGTTTAACGGTGGTATAATGACCAACAGGCTGATTAAACTGCAAAAACTACTTATAATATTTAGTCTACTTACTTGACAGTCTTATGGATCTAGACTCCTCGAGAAAGCTGGGGTAAAACTTAACAGGTGAAAACCCTTTCTCAGTTACAATGCAAATGTGTATATTCATTAACAAAAAAAATTGTATATGAGAAGCATGAAGCACACAGAAAAGGTCTTGCAAAAATCAATGAATGAATAGGGACCAACGAACAATAACTGTCCCTCATAAAACTGCAAGTCTAAGTGGCATAATGCTTTCCTGTATCCCAGTTAATCCCACTGAAAAACAAACTCATCTTTATGATTTAAACACAGACTCCACCAGGGCATGCAAGCTGCATCAGTGGCTCTGATGTAAAGTAACTATGCTGACAGAAAGAAGAGTCAGGATCAAGCAGAACTCCTTCATAAAAATATGATCATGAACAGTCTTTTCAATTAAACAGCTACATCAAAAATGGCCAAATCATTTTAAGAGCCAAATTTAGTGTGAGCAGTAAAAGGATCTGAAAATAAGACGTTTCACACATTTCCCCTAAATTTTGCCCTAGTAACAATGACATTTAGTAACTTAATAATCTGAATATTCGGTAAACTTTTTTCTTCTCTAAAATAAGACATTTGTTCTGTTTGTAAACGGAAGCGACAAACTAAAATAATCTCATCTTCTCAAATTTACTCCAACTTTTCAAAATAAGCAGTAATTGCTGCTTAGCCTAAAATTTGTGCTTTGAGAAATGCAGGTAACTTGGGAATGTGGAAATACTTGGTCAGAATGTAAACAGGTAAAGTTAATCAATATAAATATCATATTTCTCACTAAAACCACATTTTGCATGTCTATTAAAATGTGAAAACATAGGAATGGCTTTTTAAAGATGACTAGCTCATGACGAAATGAAAAAAAATCCAATTTTTTATTACTACAGGCCTCTGCCATTCCCTTAAAGTCAGGTCACTAAGCGTGCAGCCTCCGGAAGCCGGCACTCTGTGAAGGTGCCAACACGGGAGTTACTGTGTGCACAACAGGAAGTGACTGTGGGAGAGGCCGGCTGGTGCAGGCTGCAGAGCAAATTGATTTTCTGAAAAGGAATGCTGCCTGTATTAACCTAACAGTGTAACCCTGTTGTACTACATGGAAAGAGATCATGCATATTGATTTCTTTATTACGATTCTTCTTGTGATCAGTAAACATTCACAAAACACTCCATTCTCAAAGAAAATCATTTGGTAAAAAAATTCACCAAGTAGACACTGGGTTTTCATTTAAATTCTATGCCATCTGCTTTTATCAGATAACAGTATGAGACTGCTTATTTCTTAACTTTCAGTTGCCTTTTTTCAGCCTCTTAAAATAATGTGCATTATTGGTATAGCTACATGAGTTATTTATTCCATCATTACATCAATTATGAGAAAATGAAGTTCTTTAAACAGGTTTATTATTTTAATACTTCAAATTAAAATAGGTAAAGATTCATTGCCCTTTAACATAACTTTTTAAAATAATTTTTCCCAGAGTGTCTATACTTTCCTCTAATAACATTTGGGGAGTCACTGCTTGCTATTTCTAAAAGAATGCATGGGAACTTATATGCTGTTGCTAGTGTGTTGGCACAGTTATGAACTTAAAACATAATAGCAATAGAACATGAATTTTATATAGCTTTCTTTGGAGACAATTAAACTTATAAGTCTGTTAATATGTAGTTTCTAGAATCGATGTAAGCAATTAAAAAACTGCAACAAAAATGTTTTGTGAGGCATAATTACTATAAGGTCACTAGATACTATTTGGAGTCAGTTTAGTTTATTACATTATGACATGACAGGACGTGAGGCAAAAATTATAAATTCCTTCCCTAAATCTGTCCTTTTCTGATCTAGATGGATGAAGAATAATTAACTTAATTATTCAGATGACTTCAAGGCAGTTTTAGGATTCAGTAAAGATTGCAGTCATTTTAACCAAGGAAAGCAGTCTCCCATCATTTATCAAATCTTGCAACTTGACCAATGATGAATAAAAAAATCTGTGTTTACCCACAGCCCTAACTGCTACCTTAGAGGTTGTTAAGCAACAAATTTCCTTTAAACTCCACCATATGCAAATCACCAGACACGATTTGCATTTTAAAGTATTTAACTCTACATATTTATTGGATTTTGAGGCCATGCTGATCATTGATTTATGTGCTTCTGGCAATCATATTTCCATATTTGTATGATTTTGATGACAGTAATAATTCAAATATGCAGAAAGTTGTTCTTTGAACAATATTTTTAATTACGTCCTCAAAGCATCATTGTTTTGCCTGGTATCCTCACAAAAAGGGTTTGAAATAAGAAATGGCATAACAATCCAAAATGCACAGAAATATATTTGTCATTTTCTGTACACTACCAAATGCACAGAAGTGACTTTTCACATTAACCAATCCTTAACCTTCAAAAGGCTACAAAGCCCAGAAAACTTGTATGTAAATACTTTTATTAATACTGACACACTTTCACGACAAATTCAATCACAGTTCGTAACACTCCTGCTCAAAATGCAAAACCTGCCCCATTTGCTTTGCCGCTAACTCAAAAAGTTTTGCTGCTGTGCTTTTTTTATTGAAGTCATCACAAATTACATGCTTTCTTATGAAAGCTATCAAGAAATATAATCATTAAAAGATTCATGAATGCTCTATTTGTTTCTCAAACACAATCATCAACCATAGCTCCTGTAACTGTTATCAGGATAATTTTAAGATGATTTTTTTTCATTCAATTATATAATAAACTTCTTTTAATAAATATTCAGACATATACAAATTTAGCCATGAATTTTGGCTAGGTAAAACTGATGTTAACAATTTCAAAATTAAGTAAACGACAAGCATATCTCTCTTACTTCACAAGCTTTTTCAATATCATAAATAAACATACATTTTTACATGCATTTATTCTGTTATAACTAACATCCTACATGGTGCTCAATCAACTCTGCACATGTTAAGCATTTCCAATGAACAGTGAAACAGATTTATTTTATAAAACACAAAAGAATTCTCAAGGATAAAATGAAAATCATTAAAACCCAATCTTTAAAAAACAAAAATCTATGTATTATGAAATCAGGCTCATAACCTACCAGTATTAAGTTTCCTAGCTATTTCAAAAATCCAGGATCTTTTAAAACCCAGAGAATGCAAATCTGGGAAGAAAAATATTAACACATGCTCCAATTTCCCTAGATGGATATATGAAAACAAAAAGCATATTATATGATATTTTAAATATAGTATTCAAAGTGTATGTATACACACACACACACACACACACACACACACACACACACCCATAGTTTTAAATTCCTACTGAAAATTACATTAATAGTTATTCTTTAGAGAGCTAAAATATTTATTTATGGATGTTTAGGTCATTTAGTGACTATCATAGCTGAATAAATGTCTACCTGTTTTTATGAGAACACTACAAGGAAATAATCATGTAACATAAGCTCAAGTCAGTCACTCCTAAACAAATTTTAATTAGGGACACACAATTCAGAATATTCACAATCCCAGTGTCATTCTAATTAAAACAAAAGTAGGTTGAAATAGTCACGAAATAATTATTTTATGGCTATTTTTACACACATCATTTTTAATAATTATACTGGACATTTTATACATCACAGTTTTTCTTTATATTATTTTAAACTCAATTCACTATTTATCTAGGTAGAAACACTTTTCTAAGAGTTCTTTACTCATTAAAACTGTAAAATTTTGTCATCCTCTGAAGATGTAAATAGGAAAATACATGACATTTACTGAACGACTTAAATACAGTAAAATAAAGACAAACTGCAGTTTATATTGTGTGATGTTCAGCTGTGCTGGGAGGTAAGGCTACAGTGATATTTTCACTTCTACACACAAAGAGGAGGAAGGGAAGAAAAGGAGAGAAGAGGGAAGGGAAAGAAAAAATTTTAAAAAGGAGGGGACCTGGGGATGGAGATCAGGCTGAGAGATAGGGCGGATGGTGAGTGGTTGGGGAGGAAGGGTAGGGACACTCCTTGACTCCCCCTGGCGGTCAAGCAAGGAACCGCCCTGCTTCTCCCCCTTGGCCCCTGGTATTTACAGAACAAGTGTAGTGGCTGCTGCTGGGTGGCGGCTGAGGAGTGAGTGATTCGGATGATGCTGTGAACAAGAAGCCAAGAACCAAGTGTACTGAAGGTAAGTAAGCACTTCAGAGCCAGTCACTTGTCTCTCAGCTCCTGCCCATACTGTGGAGCATGTAGCACAGCAAAGACCCATGAGGAAGGAGTGCCCACATGTGAAAGCCTGTACACATCACGGCTAAGGGGACAACAGTAAGTAACTGGGTCTATCACATCAAATCTCAGATCCACAAAGGTTTTCCTTTCCACTCTCTGTCTTTTTGTCTTCCCCAAAATAACACGAGTGAACAAATAGGAAGTCACACAGAAATATATCTGCATTATGCTATTAATGTGTTTTTAAGCAACAAATATGAGTCAGAAAAATCAGCAAACAGTGAAATAAACCGATTTTAAATCAGTCGAGTGCTCTTATATGAATTACATATACTATACAAAATTTTCCTTCTGTTATAATTTTTTATATAATTACACACAAAAAAAGATGTATTTCAAGAGACTACTCTCAATTTTACAGCACTCACTGGCTTGAGCTAGATCAAGAAAATTCTGCTTTCCAGCATGGATATTAACTCAGAAAACATAATGAACAAGCAAAGAAGTCTACACACACACAAAAAAAGGCTAGTTCGACAAATGACTCAAGATTCCATATCAATAAAAGAAAAACAAACCTACAAACCCAACAGTGAGGAAAATAACCTTCTAAAATAATGCATTAAAAGCAAGTATATCATTTAAATCAAACTTCAGCACACTGAAAAGCAATATAGGAAAACAACAATGGCTTTTATTAATAATATATAAAGTATCAACTTAAGCTAAAAGAGTATGCTAAATACATTAAATGGCAGGACTTTAAAATCTGCCTCTGATTATGTAAGTATCAATGTACAAAAATAATATTCTTGGTAAATAATCTCCACATTACTCAACAACCTTTCTCTCTGAGCCACGGCTGTTACCTAATTCTCTGCTTCCCTTTCTGAGGTTCATTAGGTGCTACAGGGACTCATTACTGTCTATCTCGTGCCCTGCCCCTTAATTGCCCTCTAGGCACTATCCTTGTAATCACTGAAATGTTCTTAGCTTGGCCAGGTGTTCCCAAGGGCATCTAATACATCTCCACGGTTTAGGAATCAAACCATACAATCAGTGCGTCCAGGTTGGAAGTGCCAGAGGGGCCAGGACTGACACTGTCTGCAGTATTAAATCTGTGTTCCTTGGTCCTTTTGTAAACTTACATTACATGGTCTCAGGGTGGGGTCAAATAATCCTTTGTCCTTTAAGGTCTTAAACAAATAAAGTATTATTCATGTAGGTATACAAATGTACGTATGTATCTGAGCATTCACATACATTCATAAAAAAATGAACTGTGTATGAAAAAGTCCCTCATATTTATATAAGTTTTAAATGTCTTGGAAAACGGACCCAGCTATTTTTATGTAAAGTGACCTAACTGAAGTTATGAATTCTAAGTTCCCTCAATTCACACTCATCTCAATGTTCAACTATCCCTTAACAATATGTGTGAATGAAATTTCTTTTAATTAGTTACAATTGTAGCCCATTTCTTAAATTGGCTTCTATTGTAAGGATAAATATATACAACAGCATAAATAAAAAATACAAAAATAATTTGTCTTCAAGAGAGATTATGAAATTCATATATAAACTCTAAGTGTGAAAACAAAATTCTCCTAGAACCTTGGCATCATTTTTACAATTTGTACTGCTGAACAAAATGCTTATTAATAATGGATTAAACAGTTGTAGCTAGCCATTTAAATTGGCAGTGGATTAAAAAAGGACCTAAAATTGCAATCTTATAGTACCACACAAAACCCCACATTTTCACTTGTAAAATAAAATGAAAGCTAAACCTTGAACTGCTTGGTTGAACATGTGTGGTTTCACCTGCAGGACATAAAATCATATCGACATTATATACATGCAAACACACACACACATAACTCAAATAAAGAAAAACAAATATTCAGTTGAAAGAAGATAGTCAGATTAACACAGTAGTCCTGAGAAGGGGGAGAATGTCTAGTCTTTCTCACATCTTTTGTAGCATTCAAAACCCCAACAAACACAATAAATTCAAACTCATTTACTCAGATATTGTACAGTTATATTTACGAATACGATGAAAGTCAGTAGGGATACTTATCACCTCAGTGCTGTGCTTACAAGCTATTTCTATAGCCTCATAGGCAGACACACGTCCAGCTGGAATGCAGACTTTAAGTGTTTTATAAGCTAATAAATATCTTTCCCATAGGAAACTTATAATATTTTAGCTTGATAAAATTATGTTTAAAATATTTAGGTGCAGACTCCAGATTATGAAATACACATATTTTTTGAATACATATATGTGTTTATTACATTTGAAATAATACTTAATAAAAGCCAGTAAACTTAGACAACACAAGTGATAAATGATTCATAGTGCTTCAATTTAAAAGCTAAAATAAATTAAAGAATAAAATGATTGAATTTAGAGAAGCAATAACTTAGGGAGTTTATAAGGATTTTTATAAATAGTAAAATTTTTTACATAATTCAATAATTACTAGTATTAGTCACCTAATAAATTTTTTAAAGTACGTAATTTGTGATAAAACAAAATAAATAATGGCATTACTACACATTGATCAAAAGTGAAAACGTGAAAATGCCACTTTTCAGTCATTTTTAAATGATGTTCTTTAAAAAATAACACTAGATGACTAAGCACATGAGATAAGAAAAATGTACAGGGTAACTCATTTATAGTAATTCAACCTTCATCTTCTGATTTAGCTACTGTATAAAATCTATTATAAGTTCAATTTGGTAGTGAACTGTAGCCATCTACTGGAAATGAACAGTTAAAGCAAATGCTTAATATCATGTTTCTCTCTAAGAAACCAGTATTCTTTGTGCTTAATTTAGTGAACCAGAAAAATGAACAATATTAGATGCAGTAAGATAAAACTTATTACATGGCCTCACAATCTCAAACCTGTACAGAAACATGATTTAGTAGTTTAATGTTATTTTTAATATAATTTTCTATGTATAAATATATTTCTATCATAAGAGATTTTCTTGGTCTATTAACCTATTAAATCATATAGCTATGCAAATTCCAAAATTGTTACTAAAAGTTTTAAGTCAAATTACCCAGCATGTGCCTTTAGTTACTAAAGTATAAACTAGATGTATGATAATCAGTTTTTGTACTATATTTCACTCAGTTTGGCATTAAAAGAATTTTCATAGAAATGAAAACAAAAATTTTTAAATAATTATATAGCCAAAACATAGTTTTATTTTTCTGTGAGAGAGACCATTTAAAAGAGCAATACTGTTTAAACACCAGCTGCTGCCATATTACTGCAGGATCAGATTATAGAGGGAAGACAGGACACCAATCGCACTGACTTGTAAATAATGTCCTTCCGGATTGGCAGGAAGTAAAAACTGGATTCTGTTGTTGACACTTGCTCAAACATTCCTTCAATATCAGTGACTGAATGCTGTGTCTACTAATTTCCTTTTTCAAGTATAAATGCTCAACATCAGAATTAGTCACTGAATTATCAAGACCTAACATAACCACTGCAGTGCAATGATCTAATTTCAATGACTGCTAACGATACTTAAAAGTCAGTAACCAAGATTGGTTAAAATTATTTCAACAGATAAAAATTTCATCAAATAAAAAGAATCTAGTATGTATTAGATGAACAATGTACTAGTATGTTCATGATAGAACATAAATCAACAAAGTAGTTTCAAATTTTTTCAAAAAAATAAAGAAGCTATAATAGCTGTTTTACTTCTTCAAAATAGCATATGACATTTAAATAAATTACTATAGGGAAGTACATCATTATTATATTAGTTTGATAATAATCTGATACTTGAAATAATTAACACATGAATTATATGAGAATTATTTTTCAAACTTGTTAGACTGCAGTATCACTACTCTGTCAAGACATTACTGAAATGGAAATGAATCACTATGAATCAATATATGATGGCAAAATCCATTTAATTTCTAAAATCCACTATCCATACACTGATGTTTTGAGTACAAAACAGATTCAATTTTTATGGCTAGTAATACTACACAATAGTTTGAAAATATATTCATACTTTGATGGGGGAAAATTCTCTTAATTTTATAAAACAAGAATATAAAAAAGGCCCAGTATTTTCCAGATGTTTAAACATAATAAACTCCTATTTCTAATTTCAGATGGCAAGAGGTAGGTTTAACAGCTACAATATTCTTGTCACTCCAGAGACAGAAAACAAAATAAACTTTTAAAGTGATTAAACCTAAAACAACATAGTCTGTAACAGCCAAAATGAGAAAATTTCCAAGAAAATTCATAAATTCCAAAGCAACCAGCTAAATGGATTGGAAAAAAACATATACCCAATAGCACTGCAATGAGAGCAGTTTCCTTACTGCACCCAACTATGGTT
>JAVSCE010003390.1:0-62500 GCA_032199065.1 Smutsia gigantea | reverse complement strand
CCTATTCAATTAAATATTTTCTGGACCAGCCAGCAAGACTTGGACATTTCTTTACCTGAGCTTTCTGCACCCATTTGGGGCAGGTATTGTTTTGATCTTTTTAACCCTAAAAACTAACAGCACTGGCACAAAATGAAGGCCCATAAATGTTTATTTAGTATTTTTCAAATCCCCCACTTCACCCCATCTAGCCACTTGTACACCATCTAGGCTGTCTTGTCCACTAGTGCCATGCCATGCTAGTCCACACTTCATGACTTTGTGCTCTTTTGTTCCCTCTACTGGCAATGCCCAAAGTTGCCTTGTGAACACCTCCTCATCTGTAAGCCCCAACTGCACCATAACCTCTCAAGGCCACATTTCTGGCCACTCCCAAGCAGAGCTGAGCTCGCCCCTCTGTGGACTGCTGACCCTGTTCTTACTCATGCAGTGCATCTCTCCCTGTCTCTGTCTCTCCTACTTTGAGCATATGACCACAGGGCCCTCGTATTGCTTGGTCACTGGGCCTGCATGAAGAGGAAACCCAAGAATTTGCCCAGCGGGAAATGAATGAATACATGATCACTGGTCAAGCTTCCCTCCTATCTCCATCTCCAACACCTCTTCTTATTCAGTCTTGGACAAATCAGAGGGCAAAATCCCCCAGAAAGTAAAGGACTTTCAGAAACATATGACTAGGAAGAAGGAGGGAGAAAACAGATTAAAAATAAAAATCACAGTACAGGCAATGGAGACCAGAAAAGTGGCTATCTTCCTGTATTCCACTTTGGGATCGAGAGGGCTAAGGAATCCTGAGATTCCACAAAAGGATTTTAAAGCCGCCATGGAAAATTTTAAAATAGAAATAAAGCAAAAATTACTTAACTCACTGATATATGACTTTTTCACCAGAAAAGACCTTACAGACAGAGGCAAATGAACATCACCATAAAATAACAATGTGTACTTTCTTTCTATTTTGTTATAGGCTGATCATACTTACTGCCTTGCAATAAATCTATGACCCCATTCTTCCACGTCAAAAATTCAAGAAAGCCCTACCACAAGAGAGCCTAAGGTGGTGGGAACAAAGGCGCCCTCCTTGCACTGAGAGGACAGCCTAGGAGCAGTTTTCTTCTGGATTTTCTCCTACACTGTCCTAACCTTACCCCCAACTCGCTCCTGCATTTACAAAACTGTTCACTGGAACATATCCTAGCATCCTATCCAAGAAGGGGCATTTTTTATTTTAATATGATAACTAAGATATCACTAGATTTTCAAATTACAAAGTGATCTGTATATAAAAAATATAAAATAATGTCCATTCACAATGGTATTGAAAGGATTTTAATACCAGAGGAATCAACTGACAATGTTGATTTTGTATTTCTCACAGACAGGAAGAGAGGCAAGAGTCATTACATAGCAATTTTTAAATTTCAGGCTAAAGTCACACAAATTCCTCATTAAACCAAAAGCATTAAAATATTAGATAAAATATGTAACACACACTTTAAAAATAAAGTATTTTAATGTTAATTTAGATGTTTTTTTGCAAAACTGAGAGGTATTGCACTTCATATCATTACAAGCATAATTCATGCCACAATATTAAACAAACTTTTTCTATCTATATCTCTTCAACCAAAACTAGCTGAACCAAATACTTATTTGGATACATCTGTAGATATGATGGGTGTAATTAATTGTTCAGCTAAAAATGCAATTCCATGGTGCTTTTAATGATTTAGGTATACACAGCTTTAGTTCTCAGAACAGACTAAAAATAGTGATTTTAATTTATTCCTGCTGCCTACAATTACCCACAACCATGTATTTTTAAATATTTCCAGCCTATAAAAATTACTAATTTTTGCCACTTGTGTTTATCTGCATTTAGACTTTGATTTGGATAAATTAAGCTCTCAAGTGTTCCTTGCTTTATGAAACTCTGCATGTTGTACACTTCAACACAAATAAATGACTTGTACCATTAGAGGTTTAAATAATGTAATGTATTTCATGCTCAGCCTGAAGCTGGATTCCAATGAAGTTGCTAATGCACGTAATGATTAAGTGTAACTCAAATACTAACTGTGTTGTTGAAAACATGACAGGCAATAATTTGGTCTATTATATTCTGCCATTTAATTGCCTAGTACAGACATTCTCTGACACATTATGAAGCAATGATTTACAATTATTCAAGCTGCAAAGGTCAGAAAGTGACATTATAATCATCTACATAGAGATCCCTTCTAATGCACAAAAACTAGGTAATGCCACACACACACAAAAAAGAGTTTTACTGCATTAGTAACTTCCTATTTAAGGTTTCTTAAGCCAACTAAGAATAAATAGTTCATAAGCACATTAACACACAATAGAAAATGTCTAAAATCTTTTCATGAACCAGAGGTGATAGATTTAGAAAATGTCCTTGTTCTCTCCTGATTAGGTCAAGTTATACTCAACTATTTAACTCCACATACAAGATACAAGACTAAACATAGGGAAATCAGTCAGGAAAGAACATAAGTCCTAAATCGTGCTAGTGGGGTCTTTGTGAATAATGGTAAACAAAAGTTAGGTACCATTTTCTAGGTTTACTGAAATCACAGGCTACTTACTAGTTTTCTACTAACCTTTTTTTTGGTAAATAGTCATGAAAAACAAAAATTTAAGTTGATCAGTTTTATCCCTCTCATCCTAAAGAAAAGACAATAAAATCCTCACTTTTTAAAGCATTTATTTCTTTCTATTATACTAACATGTTCAATTTGTAACCACTCAAGTGCAATAAATTATCAACACTAAGAACAATGGGGAAAAACAATAAAATTATTTTTAAAACAACACTTTAATATGAGAAACGTGAAACAGATAACAAAAAAAAGAGTGAGACCGAATGCCAGAATATAAAAGTAAAACACTGTATAAGCAATTTCTTTTAAAAGAACATAAATCTGAGCAAAAGCATAAAACAAAAGTGGCTGGGGGCTGGAAGGAGATAAGGTACAGTTATTACATGCTAGTGAAAACAACCTGGAGAGAAAAAATACATAAAAGTCAGTAAGCAAAACAACAGATATTGAAAATAAAGAAAAAGACAGTGCGAAGGAAGGAACAGTAGTCTCCCACTACTGAAGCACAATTTAGTCTCATGACTAAAAATGTTTTTAATCTCAAGTTCACCATTTATACAATGGGGATAACAAACATGACATAAACAATCTCATGAAACTATGAAATCAACAAATGAAATAAATGTTAATTAAGGTGCACACTACATCACAGCATGGCAAAAATACTATTAATTATTGAGAGTATTACACATACTATGATGTATGTGTGTATACACACATACAAAAAGAGAGTATTAAATAAATTTAAATGAAATTAACAAAGCATAGTGTTTATAATGACTCTCTTAAGCCACTGAGACTTTCAGGTTGTTGACCACTGAAAAAACAAAGGTAGAAATCATGAATTTAGTAAAAATATGTATTTAACCTATTTTTAAACATATGCTCCCAACAAAATTATTAACTTCTGAATAGAGATGCTTCCTATTATTTCTTATTCCCACCCAAACTAAGCCCTATGTCAGACCCATGGCACATTTTCACGTTAACTATCCATCAAGTGTTAAGTATTCTATAAAATTCCTCTTCAGATCACACTCAGACATAAGAAAAACCTTAAGAAACTGTACTATTCAAAAATCTCCTAAAAGTGAAAGTAAAATAAAAGGCTTTTCAATAAAGTTATCTATAGCTCATTCTTAAAACAGGAATTGCAAAGCAGTACGTTTTTTTACCATGAAATGAGCAAATAAACCAGGTGTAAACAAAACTTAAATCCTGAATTTGGAATCCTAGCTACCCCACAAGGAATTAGACATCTAATACATTCAGCTTCTTTTATCAAACTAACTTAACTCCGTGATATATTATAGCTAAGATTTGCCAATGAAGGGAAGAAACGATACCTTAAAACTGAGCTTAAAGATTCAAAGAAATTCAGCATTGGTCCAAACAAGTGAAATAAAAGTTTTAAAAGCAGATTTCGTTAAGGGAGTAGGTAATAAACAACTCTTAAACTAAGCTTAGTAAAAATGTAAGATACATATTTGATGAGCATCTACAGTCTTCTTATATAAAGATCCAGAAAAAACATCAAATAACTACAAATAAACTCAAACATTAATACTGAGCTCAAATCAACAAAATGCACTGTTCGTTGTTTTCATTAATTTCACCATAAAAGTTTTTTTTTCAAGAAAACCAAGAGGTTAGAAAGAAAATGTAGTACAACACTGTAATAATTTCATTTTTAAAATGTCCCTGGCCCCACTCTTTTTACATATTATTACTCAATCATAACTATATGAAACAGTTTATTTCTTACAACTCAAATAATGAAGTTATTAATAAAATTCTAGAAGAGACTAAAATACTAACTACTGCAGAAAAGAAAACAGAGTGTAGGACCTTCTGTTTGTGACAAAATTATAGAGTTAATGTTCCTGAAAGATCACTTCACCTTTTAAAGCATGGTTTTTTAAAAGGTAAAATTTATAGCAATTAAACCTAATGAAGAAATGCAGCATGAGCTGCTTATGTTCAGGAACTAATAGGTCCACTGAGCATTTGTAAGATTATTTAGCCATCAATGATAATGAACTGACATTGTCAGTGATGTTAATGTACCAATGCTCTCTACTACCACTAATCTGATAACCAATTTTTGAATTGTTTTTATAATTTTCACTTTAGTTTTTAACCTATATACTGTCCTATCCCTTTGAAGTACATGAAATACAGAACAACCTATGATGCTTTTTCTTTAGCATGAAAGGGTATCTAATCATTATTTTTCTGTTTCAACTACATAGATCAATCAGCCTTTTTCAGTACACTGCAATTCCTCAGAACTTTTAGCTTCACTATGAAAATACCTACCCTATGAAAACTTTTTTGTTATATAACTATTAACTTCACTTTAACAAATTTCACTTTAAAAAATTAAGAGAATTATTATTTCAGTCTAATAAAATTCAAAGACTACGGTAATTCTAAAGGATACAATTTTGGAATCTAGACTTTTTTCACCCACACACATACATGTGAGATTTCTATGAAAGAGGCATAAAATTCAATATATCTGTACGTACTTGTAATTCTTTATCTTGGGAATCAAATATATAAACCAGTGGTGCAACATTTCAGTTTTATGTAGTAAACAATGAGCTAAGCAAAGTGGGCATTGTTCAAATTATGCACTCAAAGCCCATCAACCATGTACTATTTTTTATATTCTCTGAAGAAGTTTCTTCTCTTTCCACAGTCTTAGTGACACTAATAAAAAATAAATGTAATTAAGATTTCTAATAACAGAGTATGCAAAAACTGTTTACTTATTTTGTAAAAACGAGGGGAAAAACTGCTTACTGCCATCTTAATAGCAAATTTCTACCGGAGTCAGGGCCTTCCTCTTTCCTATAACTCATAGGGTAAAAACAATAAATAAGATATCTTTTAAAATTCCAAGACCTAGAGCAATTAAAATGAACCATTTGGCACTCAACCCTTGCAGCTAAAATCAGTAGCAACAAAACTCATTCTCCCACTAATCTTCAGGGGGCTTTAGGGCAAAGGTTCATCTTCATTTACTTTAGCTGCAAGTCACTGAACCATCAATTCCGCCAATGAATAAATCACAGACCATGTTTAATAAAAGTGCTTGCAAAGTTCTCTGTAAAACTGTATTAAGGATCAAAAACTGCAACTGGATCCTGGGATGAAATGTACTGTCCAGCAAAAAACAGAAGCTGTTTCTGACTTTAAAGATCCTTACACAGTAGAACCACCCAAAAGAATCTTCCACTAAAAAAATAAACCTAAGATGACCTGTGCACATTCCCTGATTTAATAGAACCTGCAGTATTTTGTATATTGACAATAAGAATTGCAGGGTTTCTCAGGTTTCATATCAATTGTTTGCATATGATGCACTTATTAGTTAAGTTTCTCTACCATAACATTAAAATACATTTTTTAGTCAGAAGTAGGATATTAAAAGCTAGCTTTAAATGTCCTATGATATACCATAGATGTCATGGCATTTTAAAACCTTTTAAACATTTCTGCTAAATTACTTAGTTTTGTATTAAGGCATCTCAGTGCTTCCTATTAAATGCAATACATTTGAGTGACAATTAAACACTGTGAATGATACTCTAGAGGAAAGAGATTAACTAAAAAGGGAAACAAGTTTTGAAATAAAGTTACACAAAAACATGCATTATATTGTTTTTTTAAGCTTCTTCGCTGCAATAATCAGTACTCAGTTGTCTGAAATTAAATCTCTTTCTGCTTTTTGTCTTTATAGAATATGTCCAATGGAGCCAAAGAGCCATTAATGTGAATAAAATTAAAGTAGTATTGCAAAAGAAAAAAAGTACATATACACTCCTAAAGCTATATTATGTATTTTTTTATGTCTTTAAATGGAATTTACAGTTCTCTCTGGCAATGTGAATGAACATCCTATAATTTAGTCAATTTACAGATTACAGGTTCAAATTGACCTTGTAGCCCATAAAATTGCTCATCTTCAGTACAGGATTAGAAGTGGGAGAAGAATGTCATAACTGTATTTAAGGAATTTACCATAACAATGGAAAGGAGGATATGCATGCATAATTTTAGCCACTCTCACTCATATCAGTTTTGAATTCTGAAACAATGGATATCCTGCACATGCTTCCTGGTTCACCACGGTAGAGATGGTTTCAATTTACTCACCCACAGACATGACACTTGTATTCCCTCATCCCAAGGTGCCTTTTGACATGGTTTCTGGCATCACCAAGCTGAGCTGTTGCAAAATGGCATATCTTGCACTTGAATGGTTTTGATCCTAAGTAAATTTAACATAAAATATGGTTTGAATTTGAATAATACATTACTGATAGTTTAAAAAGACACCTAGATCTTAAATCATACTTTAATCTATTTACAACTTTCTGTCCTCAAAATGGAATACTGGCACTCCTTTCTAACTTGAATACCTGCATTCCGTAATTATTCCACCAAGAAGCCTTTAATGTTTCAGTGAGTGTTCCTAACTTTCAGTAACATTTCTAAGATTTAAAGGTAAAAGTGATACAGTTGAACAGTACAAAGTAGATGAGATGAGCTAAACAATTTTAAATATTCTTCTTTCAATTGACAAAAATATCTTTTAAAGCCATTCAACATTCAAAGTGGAACGTTTTTAAAACAAATACAGGCCAGGTGATATTTTTTAAAGTACATTTAACATCAAATAAATTTCTCAGTGGCCATCTTATTTCCTCATATTTCTGCTTTGAATTTATTTACATTAATAATGCTATTTCAGATTTTTTTCTGAAATACTATTACCCCAAATGATTCAATATATTACTATTTTAATAGCATACAGTGCAAGAATATACAGTAGATAAATTCTTTGCTTTTATGATCATCTTATAGTCAAAAACCTGTGTTGATTCTGCAAAATACAAGTGCTGACATTTTGGTCATTATTCATTTCAAGAACAAAGATTTCAACATAAAAAACATAGTACTAAGAATTTTTTTTTAATTTCATAAACAATAAGATTAACCTACTCTCAAAAATAAGAAAACCAAATTATTTCAGAGTCAACAAACCTAGTGTCAGTAATAGATTGTAACTGGAACATAGTTACAATAGAGAATCCCCTGCCCACATTATGAGAAGCAGCATCCTTTTAAATTCTAACATACATATCCCATTTTCCAATTTTCTAACCACTACACTTTCAAGTAAGTAAACCAAAATCATAAAAATCACAGTTTAAAGTCAGCATAATATTTCCAGATTTTTTCATATCATGTTTAGTACCAATTTGGTGAAATACCTCTTCTAATCCAGTTAGAATACAAAATATGTGAACTTTAATAAATACACAGAAAGAGCTCACATTAAACAATTGCAATAAATCATATTTGATCAATGAACCTTCATGCAATGTCCTTGGAAAAAACATCCTCCAAGAATACTTTGTTGAAATTGAAGCACTCGGTAAAAAATTTTAGAGTCTTAAATTTCAATTCAGTTCCCAAAAGCTGACAAAAAAGTGAAGCATTTAATTTTAATCTTCTGACAGAAATAAAAAAGTCAACAGTATTAAGCACGGGCAGACAAGGTTGAATATTGCACAGTTCAATGACAATGAAGCCAGATCTCTTAATACTTCCATTTCTACTGTTAGGAGTAGATGTAAAATATATTTAGCACCTGAATGGTTATATCTAGTCAGCTTTATATGTTTAAATGTCAAAAGCAGGTTGAGACTGCAGCTTACAGCAATCACATCCTATCAATCACATTAGAAACTACAGTTTATTTAAATGATTCTGATAAAACTAAGCCTATCATACTTTGAAACATTTCATCTTGACACAGAATTCTATAAAAGGACTTGTAAAAGAAAAGAGTGAGAAGAACCAATTTCCCTGTACTTTAAATGAAAATGCATTAAAGATAATAAGGTAATTAGGAAATTATTAATTAACAGTAACATCAGAACTCCAAACAAAGATAAAGCTTTCAACATTTGTATTACAATTCTGGGGAGAGGATTTATCTTGAGTTTTGGTCTTGCTCACACTGCGCTGACACAGGGACGAGTTCCTCCTCGTGTTCGCACACGTGCCACAGGGGCCCAGTACAGACCTGTCTGGCCTGGACACGGCTCCTCGGTGAAGAACCCTAATTCCTTTGGGTCTCAGTGATGGCTGCTAGTGAGCTGACAATGCATAAATGAGTTATTTTGTTGACTTCTTTCATGCAGAAATCACTGAGTCCCTATTTTTCATATCTTCTACTCAGAGTAAACTGTTAACATCCCCTTTCTGGGCCATAAAAATTCAAATACTAGGGGATTGGAGGTAATACATTCCTGTGTAAGGAAGAAAGCCCCTTTTTTTCGAACTGATGTTCCCATTTTTAAGCTTGCTATTTATATCCCACAATGAATCAAGGCATGGTGTCCACAAGGCAACATTTGTAAAACCACACATTTCTAAATTTTTCTGTCTCACAGGTATATTGTGATTATTATAAACTGTCAATATTATTTTAAATAGTTTCATTTCTTGGGACAACATTATCCTCAGTAGGTTTTTCACTTTTAATTTGGCCTGTGAAAGGGAAAAACCAAAGAGGCCCTCTAGCTTTCTGGCATCTTACAATTTTACCAAAAGAATTCCAAAGGCTTTAAAAACTAAGTCTTCCCTCAGACCTACACAGGCGTTTCAATATCCTGCACTGCTAATCGCCGAGCATACAGAGATGTGACATTAAGATAAAAACAACAATAATGTAACCTTAAGTCTTAAAGAATCAAGTAAGAGGTACAGAACCCATCATATCTAATGCTTCTCAACAATGGCCTCAATTTTATAATCCTCCCTGAACCCTGAACACATCCATCCTTTCTTTCCTTCCTTCCCTTCCTTCCTTCATTCACTCAACAAGCAACGCTGAGAGCCAAGGCAGTGTGGGGCCATGTTCTCACAACGCTTGAAGTGAGAACTGTAAACGGAGTTACAAACATTCCCCGCATTTTTTCAGGGAAGTCACCCAACTCCCTATCTCCCTGCATGTGGACGTTTGCAAACAGCACAAGTGACCAGGGCACTCAGAACATAAAATGAAGAGCTTTGGACCATCTTCCAGCTTGATGACACCTGCCATGTTCGATGAAATGAAAGCTCTGACTCACAGAATAATGCAGGAGAGCAAACAGACGGCCTTTTTTGTACTACTAATGTACTGAGAAAGGAGATGCCGCTCTTTCTGGTCATGCTGATGGCTTCATATCAGCAAACAACAGCGGAAAAATCTCTGGGAGGCTCTTTCCTACAATCCCTGATAACCAAAACTCATTTATTTCTTACTGTATGGCTTTTATCGTGCTAAGGATGGGAAGAAAAGGTTACACAAAATAGTAAATCACAAAATATGAAAACAAGGATTGGAAGAGTAACCACTTTTCCAGTTAACCATTAATAACAGTCCCTGCATTACTATTTCATGGACATAAGCAAAGTATCAGAAAGGCAATTCATTTCAAGATGCCCCAAGAAAAAAACTCGGATTAAACCTACAGAACAACTTCCCCAAAAAAGTGACTTGCAAAATTGAAACAGTCAGACTGGCATTGCGTACTCAGGAACCATGCTCTCTGTGGTGCTTCCGAAGACAATAAGTCCAACCCAGGATGCTAACAAAGTATGCTAACTTTTACTAAATGTTACAATCAATGATGTAACTTACATAAGTAGGGTTACTTTGTCACATATTGATAGTTACCTCACTTTCACATCCACATTAACTTGATTTTAAATGCAATTAATACATATAGTCAAGAAAGACTAATGGACTACATTCTGCACTTAACCTGGTGGACATTTTCAAATGGCACAAGTGACCAGTGCAAACCTATTTTGCATTGTAAACGACTAAATAAATCTTAATGGATTAAGAATGATCAGCTATCAACACACAAGGGAAATTAAGTGCTGAAATGCCTACATTGATTATTTTAAATTATTAGCCTTACTCTGTTCTTGAATTTGTATGCTTTTAGTGAGCTTTAACACATTTACAAGACTTATTGACTATAATTACAAGAGAATTCAAGTAATGGACACATCAATTATAAGCAACATGTCTTGACCAGACAGTTGCATAAAGAATTCTAAAAAGAGCTCCATTAGCATCTTCCTCTTAGTTTTATTCAGTTTTATCTGCCTTATGAGGGCATATAAGAAAGTACTTATTTTCTGCGTATGTGAACAAGCCTAACTTCTAAAACTGTTATCATTTCAGAAAGTGCACAGCAACACTGTCCTGACGGAGGGATTAAAAATGCCAACAAATAAGAATATGGATTTACTCCCCAACAATGGCTCCATAACATGGGAAGAGTTGGAATCAAGAACACAGCGTATATATTTACCTAGACTAATCTTATGTGGGTTATCCTATTACTTTTTCAATGAAAAACTCTTATCTATCTTTAATCACCCGAAACTATTAACAATGTTTCATATTTTTTCTTCCTCCTTGTAACCATGCACTAAGTTTCAAAAACTGCATGAATTTAAAGTATAGCTTTAATAATAAGCTATTATTTAAAAGTACAGTAAAATAAACCTTACAGTTTTAATGAAAATATGTTCATTGAAATGTGAATTTATTATTCAAATCCACTCATAAATTCAACCATGGAGACAGAACTTGTCTAAGCAGAGCACAATGATTTAGAAAAGCTGTCTATTTAAAATAAAGAATGTATGGCAGGTTTATAGAAACAGTGCAGTGAATTTTTACATAAATTTAGAACAGTGGCTTATGCATTTTACACAAAAAAAAAATGTTTAAAAAAATTTCTACCTAAAATTAAACGTTAAAATGGAACATTACATGTGACAGCATAGAAACAAAATCAGGTGCTACCTCAACGAAGACCAAATCCCCAGGACGTTAACTTTAAGAAAGTGTTGACTAATTTTGATCGTTGAAAGTAGAATCTTACTGCCTAAGAGTTACACTTTTGAATATAAATCATCTGACGAATATTTTTAAATCCCTAAAATTGCAAGAAGATGTTATTATATCATTCTTCAAAAGCCATTTAACATCCTTCTGAAACCCAAAGTGCAGCTTTCACAGATACTTTAGAAAACCAAAAAATTAGAACTTCGAAACAACTGAAAAGCTGCAAGAGACGGGAATTTAAGAAGGTCATCAGAGGGGGCTAGGCAAAAGAAGTTTGTCAAAAACTCTGCCTTTGGAACCACTAAGGTTTAATGACATCTCAAAACATTAAGTGTCCACAGTGACTCCTGGCAGATGCAAGAGCACCACACGGCAGTGCGCCATGACCTGGTGGGAAGCCGGCAGGCAGCGTGGTAAGGCCTCCACATCCGGATGGGCGCAAATGTCCCAAACGCATCACCCACCTGCACTTTATAGGCAAAGAGGTTTGTACGGTTTTACATACCTGTATGAGTGCGAATGTGCGCAAGAAATGCCATCGAATTGCTACTTCGACACATCTTCCCACAATACTTGCAAACATTTCCCTGATTTTCCTCTCTCTCACGGTTGATTTGCTCTGTGTCTTCCACTATGTATTTATTCACCTCCCGAAGCAGTTCCTCATGCTGCCCTTTTATGTGCAGGAATAAATTCTGTTCAGAATCAAAGGGCTCTGTACACTTGACACATTTAAAGGTGGCCCCTCCCTCCGGAAGCTCTTCTACACTGGCCTGCTCGTTTCTCATATGCCCAGCACTAGCCAAATGCTGATGCAGGTTACTCTCCGTATAGAATGATTTTCCACACAGTAAACAATGGAAGTGTTTCTCTTTTGTGGGATGCTTCATGGCTATGTGGACATTCAGTCCACTCAAACCATCTGCTAAGAAGCCACAATCATCACAACGAATTCGTGTGGATTCACCAAAGGCACTGCCCTCAGATTTCTTCTTTCTCACACCTGGGCTACAGTCTTTTAAAGGCAACTCACTAATTCTTACTCCTGTTGCTACGAGACCCTCTTCAGACTGGTCTATCAATTCACCATCTTCAGGGTTCTTTATTCTTATTATGGAAGAATCAAACCGGCCCAAACTGTACAGGGCCTGTCCTTTATCATCAATACTGATTACAGTTTCATAGACATCATTACTTTCAACTGTGCTATCAGAAACTGGACTGTCCTCCTCCAAAATAATTTTAGTTTCATGCTGAGAATTCATCAGAATTTCCCTGCCCTCCAGAATGGGATCTTCCGGCATATCTTTCAGACCCTCAGGACTCTCCACACGTCCAGCTCCGCTCTGACTGCTGTTGATCAGGCGCAGCCCTTCTCCCACCACCCTCCTCGCCCCGGCGGTGCTGCTTCTCGCTGGATGCTCTCCATCACGACCTCCAGGACACGCATGTCTGCTGAGGCCTTTACCGGCCTCATCCCCAACATCTCCACTGCTCACACAAAGTCCATCCACATCACTGATGTCATCCAACACACCACAGTTCTTCTTTGCTGTCTCATAATTCAAAGCTGAGCTTCTTGGATTTTCATTCTGAAATTTGCGGGAGGAGCCATCCTTGGAGGAGATATGAAGGGACACCATCTCCTCAGGTTTCAGAACTTTATCCTTGATGGGGGGCTGTTGGAAAGTTTCACAAAAGGAAGGGTCTTCACTGAGATTAGGTCCTTCAGTCTCGATTTCTACAGAGCCAGGAGCACAGAGTACTCCAGACATGTCTGAGTTAGTGCTCTCATCCAGATCAGAACGAGCAGCAGTGCTACCAAGCTGCAGAGTTTCAGGTGGAAGATCTGAGATCATCTGGAATTCTTCAGGATCTTGTGGATGCTGCTCTTCAGGTATGTTTTTGGACATTTCTGCAGAACTTGCTTCTCCATCAGGGGAGTTCAGGTAAGACTGCCTCTTCATCTTGTGTTTTTCTGTTGCCGCGTGCCTAGTCATCTCTCGATGAGTCACAGCATAGTAATCGCATGCCATGCAGTAAAACGCAAACTCTTTTGTATGTTTCCGTTTTATGTGCAGTTCTAGAGAAGAAGAGGAGTGAGCACTGAACTCACAGTGTGTACACTTATTATCACTCACACCTGTAACATCTCTCTGAGAGCAAGCATCGTCCTGCTGGATAAGGTCCTCTGGTTCCAGAGACACTTGTTCCTTTTTATCAGTAAGGTGACTATTACCTTCCCCACCCATAGAATGAAATACATTTTCAACTTCAACTTCAACTGGATGTCCATGCTCTACTACTGGTTTTTCTGAAATGGAGATATCTGATTCACCTGACTTGCCGGTATGTTCATCTGAAACTACTGAATTGGTATTCTTTCTACAGGCTTCAAGGTTACCCCCTTCAGGGCCAACAATGATATCTGAACTTTGTTTTCCATTTGCTTCTATTTCTACACGTCCTTTATGCTTCTTGGTAGCACAATGACGCTCCATATCTCCCTTAGTTACTGTATAATACTTACACACTTTGCATAAATAACTATATTGGTGACTGTGTTTTCGTCTAATGTGAACAGTCAAGTTTGTAATACTAGAGGCCAAAAGACCACAATGTGAACATGTCCGTGAGATGTTACCTTTCCGTCTCCCTCTCTTTGGAGTGCTGGTCAAACCTACTTCATCCTCTTTGGTGATCATACCAGGCTGTGACAGTTCCTTGGTAGTGAGCATGCTCTTCTCGAGATAGCAATGTTCCTGTAATTGCACATCTTCTATATGGCCTTCTATCCTTCCATTTCCAGAAACATTAAGCTCTTCTTTTTTGTCACTTGCACCTATACATATCCTTTCAATACATTCTTCAAAGCTTAAGCCAATATTATTTTTCTTAGCATTTTCAAGATGCTTGCTTCTCTTAATGTGTTTTTCCATTCCTTCCTTGCTCAATGAGTAAAGATTACATGCTTTACAAAGGAAGTGATAATCTTGACCATGCCTGAGCTTTATGTGCCTTGTGAGAACAGTGGAAGACCTAGTTTTATAAAAACACTTCTTACATTGAAACTGAGGCTTACTCGAATGCCTTACTTCACTGCCATGGCTTGCCCTCGGCTTGGCAGGTTCTTTTTGGGATGCTGCTTTTCCTGACTCACTCAGACAATCTTTTGTGTTTTCTGATTCTAAAGTACTTAAAGGTAAAGTCTGTAACACCACATCGTTGTTAAATGATTGAGAAGTCTTTGGCTGAACCAATAAACAAATGTGCTTCTCAGTTATTTTGTGTTCTTCCATGTCTTTGTCAGTCAAGAAGAACAGGTTACAGGAAGTGCAAAGAAAACCCATACTATGTTTGTCCTTCATGTGGTCTCTAAGATTTATTTCATTCACGGCAATAAATGAACAGCACTGACAACTGAGGCCAGAGGCACTGTGCTGGTGCTGGTTATTGTGCAAATGCTCATGCAAGTCCCTTCGCGATGTGCTAGAAAACTCACATGTCGCACAGTAAAACTTCATCTCTCTTGCTTGGCACCTTTCCTCATGATTTTCCACCTCTGTCCCATTTGTAGCTATCTGACCACAGTCTATACAAGAACACATCTGGTGGTCAGAAGCTGGCCTCACTATCAGCGAGTCAAAGGAATGCAGAAGATGGGGGGTTTTGTCCTGCCTCGGGCCCGGGATCTCTGTGGAAGGCACGCATGGACGGTGGGCACTGCCACTCACTTCTGCATGTTTGGGCATTGACTCTGCACCACTTGCTTTCATCTGTGCCCTGAAGTGTTTCATATACATCCTCTCAGTTTCATTAGTGCCTCTTTTGCTAATTCCTAAAAGATTAAACCTTTTCTTTGCCTGGCCTTTTAAGGCGAAAGTGCCAGTTCGTCGTCGGAAGCTATTCCCCAACATGAGAATGTTGCGCTCAACTCTTGGTCTTGCAGCTGTACTGATACTGTGTGCTGTCTGTAGGGTCATTTTGGTAGATTCCAATTTTTCTACGAGACCCTCTGAGGCTACAAAAAGCCCTAAGTTTTTACTCTGGTTTTCAGGATTTTGAGTTCCCTCAAGGGGGGCTACACTTGCCTCAACAATCTCTACTTCTGATGCAGTATTCCCAGACGGCACCATTTCAACAAGCAGCTCACTGCTACTTCCACTCTGTTTAGAAATGCTTCCTCTGAAATCTTTACATTTGCTTCCAACATTCTGTAATCCTTTTGAATCACTATTCTTTGTTACTGGTTTAGAAGCTCTTGGTTTTGCACGAACATTTTTTGTTCCCATGGTACGTGGTTTCTTAGGAAAAGGTTTTTTTGTTAAGATCTGTACAAATCCTCCACGAGCAGCAAGATTCTGACGCCGGAGATGTGTTTTGCCAAGATAATGTGCATTTAACAGGCTTTCATCCACACACTGAAAGCCACAAAGATCACAAGAGAAGACTTTCTGTGGCCCGTGTGCCTGTCTGACATGTACGTGTAAAGCTGCACTGCTCTCTGCTTTGTGGCTACAGTAGCAGCAAACATGTTCCTTCGACTGTTGCATGTGATATTCAGCGTGGTTTTCCAAATCAGAGCAGGAAGAAACCAAATGACTACATATGTTGCACTTGAGAACTGTATCTACATTTCCAATGGTACAACTCACACTAATCTCTTTCAGGGGGAAAGAAGGTTCTCTCTCCAGATCCAAGGAAACCACTTCCTGAGCTGACTTTATTTCAATGTCTGTTTTCAGAGAAACAGTATCAGTGGTGCTGAGCCTGCAGGGAGGGAGGAAAGCTTTGGGAGGACATGTGCCTCCATCTGCACGGTCCTTCGGGAGGGCCTCCTTCCCTGCCTCATCTGCGGGGACACCCACTTCTGGGACTGTGCTCTCAGAAGTCTTTAACCCATGAACACTCTGCTCTTCTGACTTGACGGGCTCTGCCTCAGCTGCTAATTTCATTCGTTTGTAAGCACGTTTACTTCCATCTTCCACCACAACACTGTCAATGTTTGATGATTCTGAAAAACCTCTTTTGCTTGTAGAATTCTCAGAGGAATTTGCTGTCACATCAGACACAAGCCCATACTCCCCACCATGGGAGAAAATATTTCTCAAGTCTTTTGCTTCTTTGTTTACATTTTCATCCTCATCATTCTCTGGTTTCTTCTCAGTATCCATCATTGATGATGCTTCCTGAGGCTCACTTGGCACTCATAACCTGGGAAGAGAGTAAACAGGGCATTAAACCTTTGAACATAAAGACACACAATTTAGTCCAAAGTCAACATACAGTGATGCAGTGGTTGAAAACAATGTCACAAAATTTGCCTCGAGAGTTCCTCTCTATTGAGATGAATCTGATCACAAGTACAAAGTCCTTTATGAAAAATGTGAGATCAGACTTGGGGAATACCGCATCACCACACTGCTGACTCAGGAAGCAATACTATGGTATCTTTTATAGAAAAGGTGATTCTCAACCGGCTTGCAAAAAACTCCCATGTTTCAATTCCCTTTACCAGTACATTTCAATTTACTAGTTTTTCTTTTTTTAAAGAGAGATGCTCTCTTTTCAAATCATGTTTCAATGAACCCCCACTCTGTAAAATACACAAAACTTCTGTGATGCAAGTCAGGAAATCAATCATTGCCTCCTAGTGTCCCAACAGAAGCCTAAGTCCCAGAGTAAAAGAAACATAATTTAAAAACAACTGCTTCATCCTTTTCCCCTGAGCAAAGAGCCTTACCTCATTTTTCTAAATATATCCTAATTAACAACATGCATGTTCTCATCACATATCACCGTCCAATGCTCAAGTTCTTTTGCCAATGAAAAGCCACGCCTATCCCAGATGTCAATTACCAGTTTCTTCATCTAACAGTCATTTTGCATAGTCTGAAGGTTAATGGCAAAGGGAAATGTCAGTGGTACAGCAGAATTAATGAGTACGTTTAGGGAGGGAGTTTCATTGAATAAAATGTTTTAAAATCAATAATATTGACTTTATCGCTCATTATTCTCTTTAATTCAATTAAAACATATCATTTTCCATTTACTTCATACTGTGATTGAAATTTTCAGCCAATGCCATTTGGTTTGATGTTAATAAAAAGCCATCACATATTATGGCCTCAAAGCTAATGTAAGTATTTTTAACTATTTTAACTATTTTTTCCATAACAAAGACAATCAAAGGAAAGCTATTGCTTTGAGTTCTGTTAAAAGTAAGGAAAAAAAATATTTATAAGATAGGCCACCAAAAGCATGAGCACCAAAAAAGAATAAATTATCAAAATTAAAAACTTCAAACTACATCATGCTTCAAAGGCCACTATCCACAAAGTGAAAAGACACCCCACAGAACAGGAGAAACATCTACAAATCATTATCTGATAAAAGACTTTTCTAGAATACATAAAGAACTCTTACAACTCAATAATAATAAAACAAACCAATTTTAAAATGCTCAAAGGAGCTGAATATATATTCCTCCAAAGATGTACAAATGGCCAAAAGCCAATAAAAACATACACTGTATTGTATCAGTAGTCATCAGAGAAATGCAAATCAAAACCATCATGCAGTATCACTTTACACTCACTATGAGGGCTAGAATCAAAAAGTCAGATAATAACAAATGTGGGTGAGGATGTGGAGAAATCAGAACCCTCATACAGTGGTAGTGGGGATGGAAAATGGCCATGCCACTTTGGAAAACAGCTCCTCAAATGAATAAACATGGAGTTACCAGATGGCCCAGCAACTGCATTCCTAGACATGTGCCCGAAATGAAAATGTGTCCACACAAAAACTTGTACACAAGTGTTTATAGCAGTATTACTTACAATAGCCAGAAAGTGTAAACAACCCACAACTCCATCAACAGATACATCCCTACCTATACACAATGGAGGATTATTCCATCACAAAAAGGAATGAAGCACTAACACGTGCTACAATACGGATGAACCTTGAAAACATGCTAAGTGAAAGAAGCCAGTTCCAAAAGGCCACATCCAATACAATTCCTTTCATAGGAAATATCCAGAATAGGCAAATCTATAGAGACAGAAAGTAGATTAATGGTTCCCTAGGGCTTTGGGGGTGGGAGTGGAGATGGTGGGGGGGGTGGGGGGGTAGAGGAAGCAGCTGGGTAATAATAAAAGAAACAAGGTTAGGTTACCATCTGAGGTGATAAAAATATTCTAATATTTACTGTGATGATGGCTCAATGTGTGAAATACTTAAACCCATTACATCGTAGTTTAAATGAGTGACCTGTATAGTATGTGACTATCTCAATAAAGCTGCTTAAAATAGTCACTTATAATCTACAATACCAAAAACATTTTGTATTTATTGCATTGTAATACAATAACATATTGTATCATTCTTGTAAAAGAATGCAAATATAAATGTTCACAGTTTTATTACACTTACAAGATTTTCACTATTTCTTTAGAATGTGTTCCAGAAAATATAAATTTATAAGAGGTTAACAGATGTTTGGGGGCAAAAAAAAAATCCCTGCTCAAATAAGCTTAGACAACTCTGGTTTGAACAAAATTTTCTTTACCACAGGATTTCTTAGCACATAAGATTACTCAAACTGATTTCATTACAGAAGTCTTTTGTTTATAAAAAAAATCAAGAATCTGGGGTTTCAAATGACCCTTCAGAAAATACTATTTCAGGTAAAGCACGGGCTTTGATGTTTGCAATGGAAGGGTAACAGGAAGAAAGAGAACGAGCGTGCCCGCGTCCCAACATGCCACAGAGCCCACCCCGTGCCCAGTATTCTTGGGTTCACATGCTGGAATTACAGCAAAGAACACAAAATCCCTGCCTTGCACCTTAAGGGGTGAGATGATGTATTTTCTTTGAATAGACATATCATCCAATCCCGGACACTGACTTGTGGGCAGGGAGAGTCACAGGGCCTCATTTACTCTCAGGCATGAAAACGAGAAAGAAAAAAACACAAAATCTGTGCAATAGCACAGGACACTGGACATCAGGCCCCAAAGGGCGCTGATCCCTGAGATGAGACACAAACCAGGTGAGTCCCCGCTTACTGCCTGGAGAAAGGGCCAAGCCACAAGACAGGCCCAGGGTCTCCCCACAGAGCTGAAGGGCAGGTGGAGCCTGTAGGTCAGAGTAAAACGGAGGACAGGGGATGGAAAGAGAAGCCCAGAGCATGCCTCAAGGCAGAGACCACTGCCCTCTTCCAGGAAGATGTCTCTGGCCCCTTCACACTGTCCTTGGCAAAGCCCCCTCCCTAAGGCCATGGCTGCTCAGAGTTCTTCCAGTGGACCAGGTTTACCTGTCCCAGAAGTTTATATAAATGAAATCACACCATAAGCCTTTTGTGGGGAAGAGGTAGCTTCTTTTGCTCATCCCAAAGTTTTGTTGCACATATCAGCAATGTATTCTGCTTCTTTGCTGAGCAGTGTTCTACTGTATGGATATACCACAACTCTGTTGATGGATGTCTGAGCTGTTTTCCCTTTTTTGGCTATTATGATAAAGCTGCTATGAATATTCTTGTAGAAGTTCATTAAAAGAATGAACATATATTTTCATTCCTTTTGTATAAATACCCAGGGTCTTGCTGTGTTATAGAGTAGATGAGTATGCTAAATTTTATGAGAAGCTGCCAGTCTGATTTTCAAAGTTGTTGTACTGCTTTACATAGCCACTGATAATGTCAAGAATTTTGATTCATCCATGTCCTAACCAACATTTGACACTGTCAGTATTTTAAATGAGTCAGATTAGTGGGTGTGCATGGCTTTAATCTGCACTTCCCTGAGGACTAGTGATGGTGCTGAATACTCTGTCATGTGATTTGTAAGGTGCTTGTTAGCCCTTTGCCCATTTCTTAAACCAGTTGTTTATCTATTACTGAGCTTATGTATTTTGGATATAAATCATTTGTTAGATACATATTTCACAAATATTTTCTCCCTTTTCATTACTGTTTGTATTACTGCTGTCTTTTGATAAGCAGACATTTTAAATTTTGATGAAATCTGGTCATTTATGTGTCTAGTTTATTTTCTATCTCCCCATGACAGAATGGAAAGGCATGGTTTATTTTATCCACTCTAATATCCCAGGAGCCTAGAATAATTCCAAGCACATATAAAGTACTAGAATAAACAAATACCTCATTGTGATGTAAGAAATGTCTCCTCTCTCAGTATTTATAGATAAAATAAGAAATGTCTGAGATTTTCAAATAGCCCAGGAGAAGGACAAAGTGAAGGCTATATACTGATAGTGATTAAAGCTGAGTGACAATCACATGAGGATTCAACATACTATTCTACCAACTTTTGTGTATCTGTATTGAAAATGTCCATAAGTAGTATTTAAATTTATTTTAATGCTTAGTCTAAAATGGCATGAATTCTCTTCCTTTTGATGATGAGTCCAATCATCTCTTACTCTTTCAACATCGCTGTGGCACATCACTATGCTACCTTTACTGTGGACACTAGCAGGAGTCCCTCTTCAGAAATACAAGGTACAGAACACACACCCTAAGGCAAAGAAGACCGACACACGCAAGTCTATTCAGAGTGAGTGTTCCAGTGATGGCACCTGATTCATATATTTTTAGAAACTAAAGAGTGACAACTGCATTAATATGCAGAAGTAAAATAATAAGATCCTTTATTATCTTCTATACTATGGCTCCAAAAATTCTAAAACAAAAGAAAATGTTTCTACATTTATTATTTCCCAATTGATTTCAATTAACAAAATAATTTAGCATATCATTATATCAAGAAAGAAAAAATATTCAACAAATACATATCACATGCCTACCATATGAAAGGAACTACAGTGACACAAACACATTCTTTGCCCTCACCAGGCTCATATTCTATTAGGAGCAGGGTGACCTACACATCAAGAAGCTCTAATACAGGTCACATATGTTCACATGTGTGACATAAACCAAGATCTATAGCAGTATAAATGAGCAAGGGGTCATACTTACAAGTCGGATATTTGGCTAACACGGCAGAAATATCATTTGAGCTAAACCTTGAGGAAACTAAAACTGTTTTATTCTTTTGTTGAGAGAGCAAGTAGGAACAGCTAAACATCTCAAGTACAAGAGAGGGATTAGGCAAAGGCATAAAACATGCACAATGAGTGTGCAAGATTGTCAGCAGTCCAGAGAGCCAGAGCTTGGCTTTCCACTCAACAGCAACTTTAAACTGGCGGATGGTCAGCCGAGACCACCATCATACAAGGCTCTGAATCAAGAGTTGTAATTTATTCAGTAGTGTCAGTGGGAAGTCACCAAACCACAGCACTGCTTTAGGAATTTTAATTTTTCAGTATGCAGGAACATCACAAGCAAAATCTAGAAGCAGAAAGAGTGAATTCTAACAGTTTAAGTTCTAACAGGATGATGTCAATAAGTAGAAGTGCAAGGTGAAAATGAGTGTCAGATTTCTTCCCACAGGAAGGTTTCAAGATTCAGAAGACCTAGCAGGTGTTCAGACTAAAATAATAAGATACATTAAACCAAATCTTCCTAAAGCTTATGTTTCCTATACAAAATCACCAATTACCATCCAACTTATACCCTAACTGTGCAACAAAGCTTTCAAATATTCAGTTCCAGTTGTAACATCTATTCTTATCCAAATGCTCAACTATTCCTTGATTAAAAAAAAAAGTTGCATTTAACTTTATTATCTTCAATTTTACCTATAAATTATTAAATCATCCAGAATCTGTCACAAAACAAAGTTCATGCTCTAACTGAAATGGTCTCTGATATGATGTTTTTTTAAAAAGTTGCATGAAAGAAATCAAAACACTCATATGCTTTTTAAGAACAATAATAAAACAAATCAATAGCAGCCTTCTGATGACACCTGGTGGCCATTTCTCACAGGAAGTATCAGCATTTTAAAGAAAGTATTTCAGGACCTAGTGGAGAAACCTAACAGTTTTATTCAGCCATTTCCTATGCTATCTCCACTATGAGTAGCATGCCTGAAATTTTCCCTTCATTTTCCTTTTTGTTCCACTTTTCACTTACTCCAATCTCTTCTTCATTTCTCTCTTCTTCCCTTTTCTAACAAGTACCCATCAAGCAGCTGAGCCCTTGCTCTAGCCTATTCTCTCTCTCATACACACACACACACACAAGCTCTCTCACTGGTGTAACGAAGACACCCACACAAGAAATCACCCTCTCTCTGCCTCCACCCCACACCATCTCACCCTTCACCCTTCCCAGACCCACCCAAATTAGTGGTGTCAGCAGTGTGACGTTAGCATGGGTTGGCCACAGGCCAATAGTAAAATTACAGCAGGATGCGGGGAGGGTAGGCTTGGCAGTTGTACACACACATGCATATATATAAAAACTCCTGATGGTCTCTTTGGGAAGTTCAAAAAAGGATGAACTCTGGAAGTCATTATCATCCTTCAGTAGGGATTCTCTCCTCTCCTGGAAGGACAGTTCTGGCTTCCTATTATGAGCTTCAATAGCGACAGCTGAGCAAGGCAAGAATAAATGGAAACTAGTGGACTACTCAGATCTCTTTCTTAATCTACATTTAAATTGGCAGTCCCCAGAGTGCCTGAAGACTCCTATCCACAGCCCTGTGAGTGAGTGGCAGGGCAGCAGCTCCTCCAGCCCCAGCCAAACTTCAGATTACTGCACAGCCCTATCGAATCCTGGCTACAGCCACAGGAGAGGCCTGGCACCAGAACGTCCCTGACCCACAGACATTGTGATGTAATAAATGCTTGTTGCTTTAAGCCAGTACGTTTTTATATAATTTCCTATGTAGCAATAGATAACTAATAAAATGCCCTTCTCTTTCCTTTCTACCTTGTCAAGAACAGATATGGCTCAAGGTCAACCTCCTTTATATTTATTTTATACATATTTCCTTTCCTATATGCTGCAACCATTAACAAGAATCTTCTGGCTAGCACAATAGTACACAGAAATCAATGTGAACTGACATATCCTGTTTAAAATGCATATAAAGAGTAGAATTCCTATCATATTTCTCTAACAAGATTTTAGAACATTAACCAACTAGCACTTACATTTATGCCTCCCCCTCTACCAAAATCAGATCTGATACAGCTTACAATGAAAATCTGATGTAAATCAAGAGTTGTTAAAGAGCTAACGAAGAAATGAGGTTGGAGAGAGTTTTAAATTTAGATTTGTATGGAATAAAAAAATATCTTAAATGTTTCCTGAAAAACCTGCTCATTTTGAATGAAGACATTCTTTCTTATAGGCCCCTAGAATTGTTCAGCAAGCAACCTGCCTCAGAGCTAACAGCAGCCATGAGTTCCTTTCCATTTAAGATCAGAAATGTTAGCAGCCCACAATCCTAATATTCCCCAAATCCAATGAAGCAGCCCATGCAGTAAACACATGTACAGCCACAGGTCACAGGCTGAACAGGTGACATCTTTTTGGCCCCGTGGACCATACCACTCACACACCTTCCCTTAACAGAAGGCATTCACACTTAGAAGACAGGGGTGCCTCTGGCCACATGGCTCACACCTGATTAGGTTCCACACCCAACGCATCTCACTCACCATGTGGAGCTGAGAACCATCCCAGCCAGAATGCAAAGACATCCTGAAGACAAGCAGGCTAGAACTACGTGCTCCCAAGCCCAAATGGGAAAAGTAAAGTGAAATTATCAGAGAAAAACAATTCTCACTCAGGCCAGAATATTCTTTCTATTCCAGGGATACACATGTTCTATTTCAAATATCAATTTCAATTTCTCCTGCAAGTTAAAAATTAAAATATTTGCTTAATGCTTATAAATTGAAGGTGAAACAATCACTAAAAAACCATACTAACAGGGATCAAACCATGGTGACTACTATCATCCCTTTCATTATCAAAGATTCCCACCTCTCCAACACTACTTGCAAAGACATTAAAAGCAGAATAAAATAACAAATTATGGAACAAAAATAACTGTAAAATTAGTTCAGCCTTCTTACCTGCCTATTTCGTTTTTTGTTTTTTGTTTTTCTCCATATCTTCCTACACTTCAAATAATATTTTCCGAACACATTAAATTGATCCAGTAATAAGATTAATTTTATGACTTTATATCAACCATCTTTGTCAAATGTATCTTTTATGGTCAGTTGGATTTTACACAAGAGGCTAAAATCTAATATATCTTTCAGAAAGTATTTTTAAAACCAATGCTTTATTAGTATTTCCACCTAGTTGTTTAAAAAAAATTTTTTAAGAAAGAAAATTCTTACTGGAACAGGGAAACAGGATATAAGAAAGGAATGAAGACTCCGTGAGTAGAGAATAAAAAAATTCAATGCCATTAAAAGCAGACACACAGGATCGTTTGTATCTTAAGCTATTTGAGAAAGGTTGTTTTATTATCAATGTAACTAATCACAATGAAACCATCTCTTACAACTAAAGACATTATAATGAATTTTCTTTACAGCTACAGAGAAATGGGATTTGCTGTTTCACGTCAAATAGAACAGGCTGTATAAATTCTTCTTCCTATTTATTGTAAAATATAATTTCATCTATAAAATCAGTCATGAAATATTAAAACTGAAACAACAGAATTTATATCCTTTACTTAATTTAGTTTAAACGGTCTATTCACTAAAAAAAGGGAGGGGGGGCAGGCATGTGTGATAGAGCCCCTACTTTCTCATTAAGTGTTTCCATTATAGCCTTTATTTTCAAGAATTTATAATGCAGCCATAAAAAAACATTCCATGATAAAAATTAGTATACTTTCCTTAAATCTGCCTTTTACGTTTTTCAAAAGGCAAGAAAATGAAGCACGTAGCTTATGAATGCTGAGGAAAGGGCAGAGAAGAATAAAATTAAAGAAACACATAATACATTCACATCGAAAACTTTAAGCACTAAGTGAAAAAGAACATTAATAAAGTAAGAAGGCCTTCGTTTTCCTCCCAACTGCACCAGCAATCCACTGTAGGACACAGACAACCAGGTAACTGCTCGAACCTTAGCATCCTCCTTTGGAAAGTGAGAGGGAGAGAGGACTAGGATTCCTCAATTCAAGGAGAAAACCCATCACTGACAGTAAGGAACTGTTGAACACTCACCCCATAGAAAAAGTATTCTTAGTAATGGATTTGCCTTTTCTTCCAGAAAAAATGGAAGAAAATGGGTATTTGCAAAATGTAAATCTAGGGGAAACACAACTCTAAAAAAAATCTAAAGACACATTCCTCAGTGTTCTGGATTACACAAAGTTGTCAGGTCTACTGACAAGATGGAATATAATGGCTAATCAAAGAACTATAGGGGAAAAAAATGCAACTACTAATTTTGGAAGAAATCTGGAAAACACTGTAATCCCAAATGTCAAGAAGCTAACACATGATATAAAACTATGAAGTCTCAAGACATTTGAAATATAAATTTTTAGGTATCAAAGAATTGAGCGTTAAGAAAGTATATTTAGAATGGAGAAATGGCACTGTTTATAGTAGAACCACAAACTGACAAATATGGAGGGAATGCAGGAGAAAGAAAATCATATTGGTACAGACTGTATCAGGCAGGCATCATCAATGGATACTAAATCTAATGAGAATAATTTTGATATTCAAAATGTTTGAACAGTATTAAAGCATCTCCCCACAAAGTGCTTATTAGCTGCAAGGGAAGGAAAAAAAAAACTTAGTAATGTCCAGCGGATAGATGAGCAACACCTTTCCAGGGGTGATCAAAGTTAACACCCTCAGTGAAGGTACATGCCTCCAGGTAAAACACCTGAGAAGGGCAGGGCACCACGCGTCACTGTAGCTGAGATGCAACACCTGCAGCTACTGAAGAAAGAGCAGACAAATACAAAATGAGGAATGTTTCATTTAAAGAAGAAAAAAATCCCATCTGTTGATGGCCTAAGAAGGCAAAGAAAGTGCAAATTTCTTTTTTTAGGAGGCAGGGACTTGAGCTGGGATATCCATCTTCTGCCCACAGACATCTGCACTTCTAGTTTTGAGCCTTAGAAATCGGGCTGAATTATATGACTAGCTTTTCCATTTCTCCATCCTGCAGAAAGCAGCCTGTGGGACTTCTCAGCACCCATAATCTGGTGAGCCAGCTACTCTAACAAATCTCCTCTTGTGTATACATGTCTCTGTGTAGCCTACTGGCTCTGTTTCTCTGGAGAACCCGAAACACAGATTTTGATACTGAGAGTGGTTCTAGAGAAACAGAATATTAAGGACGGGTTTTCTGAATTGCTTCTGGAGTTTTGGGAATTGTCTATCCAATCTAATTAAAGATGCTAATGACTCTGTTTCCAGTAGTAAAGAGAGCATGTACATATAACCTGTGGCGTGAACTACTTATATAGAGATTCACAAAGTATCTGCATAAGATAATTCCAGTCAACCACTTACAAGAAGAAAAGAGCTAAGTGACTCTGTATATGATACTTACAAACATTTTTGGAAAACCAAGAAATATTGACGACTTTGGTTGGTTGGCCCAAATGCCACTGGACAAAAGAAAATAAATGCGCTCTGGGATTGGAATTGCCAGCTCAAGCTCAGCATAAACAGCCTGAGAGCTTCAAGGTGTTCCCAGGAGGAGAGTCTGGCCTCCTTATTGCCACTAGCAGAAAATGCTGGGTATCAAATGTAGAACCTCATCCTATGACTGTCTGAATTAGAAAGGAAGTTTTACTACTGTTATAATGAGAACACTGACTGGGAAGGAATGCGCCCTATAAACTGGGACAGAACATGTGGGAAGATGTGATGAAGCTGGGGATACTAAGCCGCTAAGTTCTCATGAGTCTTCTTTGCCAATGCAAGATGCCTTGCCGCACAACTGGCCACAGCACTGCCGCCCCCAGCAGTAGCGACCTGCTAGGTCCTGTAATAAATCTCATCTGATACAGATCTACACAGAATATCCTAATGGCTTTGTTTCTCTGGAAGATGCTGCCTAATACAAGTATGAATAGAAATTTAAACAGTTGAAAACTCCACTATGGTTCTATAAGGGAATACCCCTATTCTTAGAAAATATACGCTCAAGCATTTATGGGAAAGGGGTCATGATGTATTCAATTTACCCTCCAAAGATTCAGAAAAAAAAGTAAAGCGTGTGTGTGTTTAAAGAAAGCATGTATACAAGCAAGAGTGACTGGAAATGATAGAGCAAGTGCACGAAAATAGTAACAATAGCTAATATTATCTGGATACAGTTATTTAGTTGTCCTTTCTCTATTTTTACTCATGTTTTTAAATAAACTTGAAATCATAGCCAAATAAAAAGTTTAAAAAAAAGGGAAAGAATGTGGAGGTAGGCTGATTTGATACAAACGGCTTAGCTAGACCTGGGCATCTCCAGTAACTGTCAGGTCAGAACAGTGTAAAGCTTCCTCAAAATGACAAAGGTTTTCTTATACCTGACAAAACCCTTACTGTACACAGTTACTAGTAGTTCCCAAGAAGACTCCCAGGAATCCAAAAAGCTTTACCTCCACCTGAGGGCCTACTGCAAATTAGATCCTCCAGTGCAGTTGTGTCTCTGTCCTAAAAAATTTCAATTCCTTTGCCATTAAAAAAACATTGTTATTGGAATCTTCCTGTCAATTCCTGTCCACTATGGTTCCCACACCAGCCCTAAAACAGTGTCTTGGGAGACTCGCAATACTAACAGGCAACCGGAAAGAGAAAAGGGAGGTGTGAATAACTTCCCTGCTGAGCAGCCTGTCCTCAAATACTAAAATCTAACAATGCCCTTTGGTCCCTTGCAAGCCCTACTATTTCCACCCTCGGATCATGGGATTATTATCAAATCCTTTCTCTACAAGAGAGTTCTCCTTTAGTCCCACTATTCACTGACTTCAGAAGCAGATCCTGCTCGACATTGTTGGCAAATTGTTCCGTTTTCCTTGTCCCTCAGTGACAAACAAATGTAGACATTAACCAAACAGAATACCAATCTCCACAACAGCAACATGCAATACCCAAGGCCCCTTTACACATAGGGCGTCTGCTGGTTTCCATGTAACCGCATTTATTTGTATTAGGATTTTATGGATTAAGCACTGTAGCTACTAGAAAAATAGCATATATCATGTGAACATATTTCCCAAGTGTGACTGAAATATCACTAATGGCATTTAAAATAAAGTTATGTAACCACAAGTAAGGATTTATTATGCAATAAGTATATATTATTCACATATGTATTAGAAAAAAATAACTTATCAACCTATGATTCCACTTGTATTACTTCTTATGAAAAGGCTAAGTTTAAAAAAAAAGAAAAAGGCATGATAAAATACTATGGTACAAAGTACAGCACAAAGGATGATGGAGCAGGTAATGACTTAAGTTTGGAAAACTCTGCATCACATATGCCTTATGCATCTACTGCCTTTTTAGTTATATTACTAAGAAATCAATAAAAGTAGATAAGAATTCACCGCCCTAATTCTTCACCCAACAGGAACGCAGTCTGTCCCCGTGCAGGCAACCTTTCTTGGTGACATCACAGTCATCACTGACTACCTGTCACACAGGCAGCCCCCATCCGATTATACCTCTAAGAAACCTGTGCAACCTAATAAAATGCCCCACGTCTGTCATATCACACTTCTACATATGAAGGAATAGATAACAGAATTACATATGTGCAGAAGGAAAACTGCAGAATGCTGATTTCCTACATATCCACAACCTGTCTTTTCTTTTGCATTTGTAAAGACTGGCTAGAACCAACCTAACAAAAAGCTAATGCCCTAATACCAAAATGAGTAGATAAAAATGCCTCAGACACAACAGAAGTGTATCTGGTAAACTTCCTAGGCAGGTGTTCCTGGTCAGCAGGCAGTCTGCTCTAGACATGCACACGTCCGGCTCCTTCCACCCCGAAGCTCTGCCTTACAGCTTCCTCATGCCCTGAATCCACCTGCCAGAAGAAAGCCAGAATAAAAGAGGCAACACATTTGCCTCTTAAAAACCTTGACTAAAAGGGGCATCTACCACTTCCATTCACACCTGCTTTGCCACAAGGGAATCTGAAAAATGGAACCTGAGCTGTGCGACTATATTCTGGGGAGGGAAGAATTGATTTAGGTGGACAGCTAGCCACCTCCACCACACACCAACCCAAAAATTATCATATTGCTTGTCGTTCTACCACTAATGATGGCTCTTAGTCTTTACATGACTTACAAAAACACTTTTTGAGAAATGCAACTAGCCCTGGAAAAGCACACCAGTAGCTGTTACTTCCACATATGTAAAACAAGGGAATTATAAGTAATATCAATCACTTAGAAATTCAGCTGATCATCAAATCATGGATCCTTGGGTCCTACCCACAGATATTCTAATCAAGTCTGGGGTGAGGACAACGATCAGTAGTTTTAAAGAGCTCCCTGGATGGTTCTGGTGAGCCAGATTTGGGAGCTACTGGATTAAAGTCCCTCCTAGCTTCAAAAAAAGCAGTATGTATTTAACATATATTTACCAGACATAGAGCTGAGGTTCAGAGGAGAGGAAAAAAAGGGGAGAAAGATGAGTGCATTAAGGAGAGCAAATGCACTGCATGACAAAGGCTGTCACACAGGGACTCCAGGACCATTTGCCTACATATCATTTGCCATGAAAAATTATTCTAAATCTCACTTTTAATAAACACTGCCTCAACTTACCACCCTGAAATCCTAGGACATTAAACATCACTCACATGGAAAACCAGACTATAGACTTTGAAGATTCTTAATGAAAACCACTTGATCTCATTTTTTGAAAGACTGTAATTTCTACTACCTCTTTAAATGATCTAAATTTTCTAAGCTATTTTTAAAAATACATTACCACCTTAGTTTAAATTCTAATGGTTTTATAATTACATACACTCCTATAACTGTGATTCTTCACTCTATAACTGATCTAATAATTACATATCAAATTCTAATCCATAATTCACAATCATTAGAATTCACAACTGAATTGTACACTAGGAGACAGTGGTTTGTTGCTTGCTCTAGGTCTAAAATATGAAGTTTCCATTATATTAGTAACTGGTAAGTATTCTGAGCTTTCATTACACTGGATGCTTAAGGCTGGTGTTACTCCAAGGTGTTAAACAGTGTCTTTTTTTCTACCAGGCTTATTATCTCACTTTTATTTAAAACCACGTTGGATTTTTTTGTTAATGGAGCGAGAGTGAGCACAGCATATAAGAGAAAACAAAAAAGAAATATGAAAACCAAACACATTGAAAAGCCCTGAGAATTAAGACTGAGATCATCTGGCTTTAGCAAAATGCAACAGAAACTAGAGTGAAGTACCAAGAAGCTGTTTCAAGAAACCTGTGTTCTACATTTGCCCATAAGGGATCTCTGACAAGCACTACATGTGTCTGAAATGCAGACATCCCCACTGTGGATGGGCTCTCATGGGCTGTCAACTTGTTAGTGAAGGGCTGACTGTGCTAGGAAATATGACATTACATAATTACAACCGCTTGACAGTTCTCGTGGTTTAGACGATTTCAGCACTCTGAATATCAAACAAAAATAGTAATGCTATTTGGATCCATAGGACATATAATTTGACTTAGGGTTTCTAGAACCATTATTTTTATTGTTCCTATGCTTGTTAATTTCAAGGAGAGGCTGTCATACCATGATGGCTTAAAATAAGGTACATAGTTTAAGCAATGTTCATTTAAGAAAAAGTCCCCATAATATGGGATAGATGTCATAAATGACGTATCTGATAAGGGGTTGACATCCAAAATATATAAAGAACTCACGCACCTTAACAAACAAAAAGCAAATAATCCAATTAAGAAATGGGCAGAGGACATGAATAGACACTTATCTAAAGAAGAAATTCAGATGGCCAACAGGCACATGAAAAGATGCTCCACATCGCTAATCATCAGAGAAATGCAGATTAAAACCACAATGAGATATCACCTCACACCAGTGAGAATGGCCAACATCCAAAACACAAACAACAACAAATGTTGGCGAGGATGTGGAGAAAAGGGAACCCTCCTACACTGCTGGTGGGACTGCAAATTAGTTCAACCATTGTGGAAAGCAGTATGGAGGTTCCTCAAAAAACTCAAAATAGAAATACCATTTGACCCAGGAATTCCACTCCTAGGAATTTACCCTTAGACTGCAGCAGCCCAGTTTGAAAAAGACATATGCACCCCTATGTTTATCGCAGCACTATTTACAATAGCCAAGAAATGGAAGCAACCTAAGTGTCCATCAGTAGATGAATGGATAAAGAAGATGTGGTACATATACACAATGGAATATTATTCAGCCATAAGAAGAAAACAAAACCTACCATTTGCAACAACATGGATGGAGCTAGAGGGTATTATGCTCAGTGAAATAAGCCAAGCCGAAAAAGACAAGTATCAAATGATTTCACTCATATGTGGAGTATAAGAACAAAGAAAAAAACTGAAGGAACAAAACAGCAGCAGACTCACAGAACCCAAGAATGGACTAATAGTTACCAAGGGAAAGGCACTGGGGAAGATGGGTGGGAAGGGAGAGATAAGAGGGAAAAAGGGGCATTACGATTAGCAGACGTAATATTTGGGGGGCATGGGGAGGGCTGTACAACTCAGAGAAGACAAGTAGTGATTCTATAGCATCTCACTACGCTGATGGACAGTGACTGTAATGGGGTAAGTGGGGGGGACCTGATGAAGGGGGTAGTTTAATAACCATAATATTGCACATGTAATTGTAGATTAATGATACCAAAATAAATTATTTAAAAAAAAGAAGTGGAAGAGGAAAAAATAATAATAATGACTGGTACAAAAAAAAAAAAATATATATATATATATATATATATATATATGGGATAGATGTGACCCTCAAAAAAATTATCAAAGACTAAAAATAAAATAGGCAAAGGTAGATTTCAGAAGTGCCCTTTTTAGCAATGAATTACCTAAGAAGGGAATATGATTTCCCAACTCCTATGGCATGATACTGTAACCACTTTCTAATGAATTGGAAGATGCAATCCTTACAACTAAAAAACAAAATGCAATTACTTTTTCTGCTTTCAGGGTCTCGTCGTCTGCTAGAATGATAGTAGTTGTGCACTTTAGTTTAAAAAAAAACCTACTAAGATAAAGAAAGTAATTTTGAGAATGGGTGTAAATACACCCTTTACCAGTCTTCCACACTTCCATTTTGACTTTTACTTTTTTTCCTGTCACTCCAATACTCTTGGACGTTACTAGATTGTCTTCTGTGGGAATGCTTAGGCTAGTTTCTGGTACCTCATAAATGCTTAACAAGTTATTAACAATCACCACCATCAAAACCAATCTTTTTTATCTCTCCTCCTGAAAGTGCTTTTATATTGTAATCTTGTAAGAGCATATCTTCACCACCATGACACCCATCACATCTTTTTCATACAATCTTGAATAGACCCTGTGTAGACAGGCTTTGCAAAAAGAAAAAAATAATGTTTGTTTTTTAAATATTTGGTAGATAGAAAGAATAACTTTAATATGTATATAGTATTAAGCATAATATTACAAGACCTCGAGTACAGATCACAGTTTAAGAAAATGAAATTATCATTGCATTTCCTCTTGGTGTCCCCCCTCACCTTTCCTCTTACAGAGCTACCCACAAACTTGAATTTTGTGTTTGTAATTTACCTGTTTTCTTTACTATTTTACCATATCTGTTTCCTAACAACATGCAATTTTGTTCTGTGAGTTTCGAAACATTTTTAAAAATGGAAAAATACTATATGCATTCTTCTGGAAGTAGCTTTTTTCCTGCGAGATGGTGTTCCTACCATTTATCCCTGGTGACGCGTTCAGTTTCACCATACAGTATCTCACTACAGGAACAGAATATAATTTATCCCTTCTCCTGTGACAAGTAGTGCTTCCAGTTTTCCCCTCTTACCAACAGTGTACCTGGGAGCAGTCCTGCACATATCTCCCAGCACTTGTGTACGGTTTCCCTAGGGCCATGGTTTGCAATTTTAGCATGCATCAAATCACCAGGAGGTCTTACTAAAATGGAAAACTAGCCCATCCCCAAAGTTTCTGATCCAGTAGGTCTAGGGTAAAGCTTAAAGATGTACATTTCTGACAAGTTCCGCTGAGGTGCTAGGAACACAGTTTAGAACCATTCTTCTAGGGTAAAGACCTAGGAGAGGAATTACTGTGTCTAAGGGTACATGTAACTTTAACTTGACTAGATAATTCATTACTGTACCAATTTACACTCCCATCAATTGTATTTAAGCATTCCAGTTGTTTCCTACCTCCCAAACAACCAACCTCATGTATATGAAACTATACACCATTTTGGTCCTAATTTTCCTTTCCCTAATAACTAATTAAGTTGAGAATCTTTGCATTCAGATTTATTCTTTTGTGAAATGCCTATTCTGGTCATTTGCCCATTTTTCTATCATTCTTATAGATTTACCATTGTTTGCCTTTCTGGAAACTAATCTTTTATTATTAATATATACTGAAAATATCTGTTCTCACTTGCGACTTAGCTGTTCACTTCCTTAATGGTTTTTTTTAATAAGCACAAGTTGCCAATATTAATAATAGTATCAAATGTATGAGTCTTTTCTTTTATGGTTTACACCATTTGTGACTTAGGAACCTTTTTTCTCTATTAGAGTCAAGCAACTATTGTCCTCCATTGTCTTCTAAAAGGTTCATATATTTGCCTTCTGTATTAAATCTTTAATTGACCTGTAGTTAATTTTGTGAGTGATGTGAATTAGAAATGTATCCCTTAATTAAAAAATTAGAAACTCTCAAGAAGTTTCCTGTTTGGTTAGGGCCACAGATACAGTCAATTATAACTTTAGGGAGGATACAAAAAGTGTTCCATGTAAAATAGTGATTAGTTGTTACCTATTACTTTACTGGAGTTTATCCTGCTCTTCACTGAGGCAAACAAAAAACTGAAAAATTTCACTGTGAAAATTTGGAAGGTTATTAACTAATTTTTAAGACTATGACTACCACCCCACCACACTCCAGGAAGAAGCCTTAAAATAGCTCCCAAAAAATCAATTTAGTCTTATTCTTTAAAAAATTGAGAGTTAAGCATTGGAAAGAATGTGGGGATATGGACACTGGTTGGGATATAAATCTATACAACCTTTCTAGAGGGTAGTTTTGTAATACATTTATCAAAAGCCTTAAAATATGTATCTTCTTTGAGCTATCAATGACTTTGCAGAATTTACCTTAAGAAAGTAACTGGACAAAATATGTGTTTAAGGATATACACCATGGGGCTCTTTAAAATAGAAAAGATTGGAAACGACCCCTTCTCCAACAATGAAGGATGAGTTAAAGATGACGATGCTGTGGGTGGCATGCCCCATGCCAGCATATCCTGCTGGGGCACGTCCATACACTGGGATACCATGCAGATTATAAAGCTGTGTTAATGTGACAGATGCTCACAGTATTCTGGTAACTTGTAAAAGCAGTTGACAAAATGCACATATAATATTTATTTTTCATAAATATTTATTGAGAGTGCCTTGTATGTACCTGGTACCAAGCAAGCCACTGGTAAACAAAAAGAGAACTACTCCCTGCCTCCAAGGAGCTTGTGAGCTTTGGGGGAAGAAAGACCAGATATATATATCTTCCAAGTTACTCGGTTTGGGATAATAAAGGCACATGTGTTTTGAAAATACAATTTATATGTGTATTTATGTATTCCATCCAGCATTTCATCAGCACAGTTACAAAGAGAACACACACTCAGCTCTCTGGACTAGAAGTGGGTAAACAGGATATTTAGAGCAACTGCCTTGTGATGAACTGAAGTGTATCTATCTTCTACAAAAATGCTCTAGGGAGACTATTAGGAAATGCAGAGCAGTTGTGAAAACTCATACATGGAAGACAAATATGAGACAGGCTGCAGAACCACAGCAAAAGAGCTGGGGCAAAGAGCTTCCACTGCTGCCGACTCACAGCCAAGGCTGATCGAGATCAAGCACAAGTTTCCTGGCAAATACCTTTCTTCCAACAGCCTACACTTTTACCCTTCCCTGCCATGTTTGGGTCTAACAAAAAATAACATGGCCTCCCAAGATAAGCAATATCTCACAGTCAAGGTCAGGCTCAAAAGACTCTAACATTATGTTTATTTCTTCTAAACTTCTACACCAAAATCAGTAGTTAATGAAGGTTATTAATTACAAAGGAAAAATATTTAACTTTAGAGCACAGAATGATGTCAACCAGGACAGCAAAGTTAACATCCCTACAACTTGACCGTCTAAGACACACCTATAGCGTGATGCACTGAGAAGAGCACAGCACTGTGGTGTTCTTGTCAAAAAGGCTTCGCCCTCAATCTAGTCATGAAAGAACATCAGACAAATACAAATCGAGGGACACTGTGTAGAGCAACTGACCAGTCTTCTTTAAAAGTACCAAGGTCATGAAAGATAAAGAAAGTTAAAAGGCACTGCACCATTTGGAAGCAATTAAGGAAGTATGCTAACAAAATGCAAAGTGGGATACTGGACTGGAGCCTGGACCAGGAAAAAGACATCAGTGGTGAAACTCAAAGTCTTTAGATTAATTTTATCAACTGGCTGGCTTTAACAACTGCACTATGGTTACATAAGACATTAACAAAGGTATGGTATACAGAACATCTATGGATTTTTTTTGTAATTTTCTTCTAATTCTAAAACTATTTCCAAATAAAAAGGTCTTAAAAATCATTTCAGACGAATGATAAAAAGGTGTGGGGAAATCACTCATCAATTTTAACAGAAAAATATGCTACCTCCTCCAATTATTGTGCTAAAAATCCCAATAATTGCAAATATAGTTTACTGGAATAAACTGTAATTATTCGATAAAAACCTGTGATTGGGATAAATTAGAAAGCAGAGTAACTTTTCTAGGGCACTGAAGTCTCTCCAGATAAATGACAGAACGTATTTTCTCCCTTACCTCTTTTTTAATTCAATTGAACTTACATTTGTTTAACCTCTACTATAAGCATGTAACTTGGCTAGGGCCAGATAAGATTTGATTTGTAAGAAAGGAACATGTGGAACACAGAGAAAACGAAGTAACACCAGTGGAAGCGATTTTTCACTCCTATCCAGTCTAGCAATCACCCTGGATGCCCTTGTAGTGTGAATGTTGGGGAGACAGGGTCTTCCCTACAGCTCGAGGTACCCCCCTCACAGTAAGTGGTCTGACCTCAACAATTACCTCCAAAAAATTTTCCTTGAAAATGCCAAAATGACTCTATCTGAGAAATATCTATTTGTAGTTCTTTTTTACATCTTATTGTTAGTCATGCATTACTCTTTGTAACACAAAATTAAAGAACTCGATTCTCTAATTACCAGAGGAAGAGTTAGGCTGGTATAAATCCACAGAAGTTTAGTTTCCCTCCTACGAGCTCAAAGGCAACATCACGCACAGCCAGAATTCTCAAAGTGTGGTCTCAGAGCCGGGCAGCTTCAACACCACCCAGGAACTTGTCAGAAATGCAAATTCTCAGTTCCAGCCCAGACCTGCTGAATCAGAGCCTCTGGGTGATGCCCAGCATCTGTATTTTCACAAGTTCCCCAGGTGAGTCTGGCGCACCTTAAATTTGAGAAGCACTGATGGAGGAGCAGAAAGACTGGCCTGTAAATCAGGAAGCCTGAGTCTAATCCTTACTCTGCCACTAATCTCTGAGAGGGATTAGTCACCTAGCTTCTGTGGGACTCATAAAGCCCCCTTATCAAAGACAATGAGGGAACTGGAATAGATCATTGCCACAGTCCTTATATCCTATTCTGACAACTCCCTGAGGGCATTCATTCGTGCAAGGCCCAAAAAGCGCACCAAAGTATTTCAGCACGTATTTCTTTCTTTAATCAAAATGAAACAATTAAAGTTTCTTTTCATCAACTGGTCTCTGAATCACATTTGATATATCTAAAATATTATTTTAAATCAAATTGGATTTACTTTAAAAATCATATAAACACTAAATTTACAGTTCCCAATTTACTTCTATATCAAGTGTATTTTGGAGGAATTCCACATAACAAAAATTCCAAGAAACCCATCCACTACAGAGTATATACTGTGTCTCCCCCAAAGTTCCTACACTGAAGCCCTAATCCCCAAAGTGACGGTGTCTGGAGGTGGAGCCTTTGGGAGGTAATCAGGTTTATATAGTCATGAGGGTGGGGCCCCCAAGATTCTGTCGGTGTCCTTACAAGAAGAGGAAGAGAAGCCAGGTTCTCCCGCGTGCTCTGCCATGGGAGAATGCAGCAAGAAGGTGGCCGTCTCCAAGCCCACAGCCCTCATCAGGAGCCGGCACCTGGAACTTGGGCTTCTCAACCTCCAGAACTGTGAGAAATACATGTCTGTTTTTTAAGCCACCCCGGCAATGGTGTACTGTTATAGCAGCCCAAGATGACTGAGACACTCACTGAACTGTCCCCAGTGTGGGGTCCTAACACACCAGTTTACGGTTCAGAACTGTGCTCAAAGAACGTGTGTGAGCAGACCACAAGAAGTACTTAACAAGTATGAGAAACAATTTTAAAATGTTTAGATCTAGATATTTCCTTTTACTATCTAAGTAACAGCTAATAATTTCTTCTACTCAGGGATTTAGAAATTGGGATTCTTCTCACAACCTGTGATACAAATTCAAGGAGATGTCAGAGGGAGAGAGGAGAATCAAGTTAGAAGAGTGCCTTTTGTAAAGGTTAGAGTCCTCCTCTATTTAACCTAATCAGAATAAAATGTTGAAATATCCCACCAATCTAGTGAATACCCACCAATTCTTCAGACTGAACTCAACTACTGCACCCTATGTGCTTTCAGCAGTCCTTCCGAGGCAGTCGGACGTAATTCCTCTGTGCCCCCTAACTCCATGTCAGCACTTAGCAAAAGGCATTATGTCTCTCTCTTCTCAACCAAATCCTGAAATTATCTAGGTAGTATTACTACCTCCAGGACCTAGACTGGTGTCTGGCATGAAGGAGGAACCAGTGTTTAACGAAGTGGAGACACTTAGCTTTGCTGAATACCAATACAACTCTCTGTCCTATCTTGCAGCTTTTCTTTTAATCTGAAATTATTCCAAAACAAAGTTTTTTTTAAGGTGCCAGTAGCAACTGTTATGAGCAGTAATCACACCTGGCTTTCACTGGCATGCAAGAAGACATCAGTTGTAAAGAGCCCTGCCTTATTTTATCTCAGACATGCCAGTAGGAGTTAGCAATTCTGTATGTAGCAAACTTGAAAAAGAATGAATAACACTTCAGATCTAAATCCTGACGTTGACGTTGCTCAAATTATTTAATCTGGGTTTCATGAGGTAAATAGGGGATAATTCCTACTCTACAAGGCTGAATGAAGTATACACAGCATTTGTCACATGAACTCCCCTAATGACGTTCTGATCAATACACGTTAGTGCCCTTTCCTACGCGGTGTCAGCTGGACACCACCTGACTGCAAAATAGGCGCACACTGTAACGAGGGCACCAGCACGGGCTGTATAGTAATTCGGCCACGAATAGGGCTATGATGACCTATAAATACGTCCCACGTGTGCCCATGGATGCCAACCCTGCCAAGATGTCCTGTTCCAGAGCCCCCCCAAACAGCTGGGCTATTCAAAACCCCGCGCAGCGACAGGGGTCAGCAGCCCCGGAACGCCTCCACCACACTAGTCTCCAGAGCGGGCAGCGCTCGGGGATTGCTCGCTGGCTGGGAAGGGCTGGGTGGCTCCGGGGCGAACCCCGGGCTGCCGTCCGCGGCGTGCTGCGGCCGCTGAGCGGTAACCCCGGGTGGCCGGCGCCATCCACCCCCGGCCTCCGTGCGCCCTACGTCCCGAACGGAAGGAGGCGCGGGAGGCAGCGGTGCGCCTCCGGGTGACCGAAGTGGGCGGGCGGCTAAGGAACCGCCGCCCAGACTCTATCTCGACGCAGGCGGCTCCGCGCTTGGGCGCGCGTTTCGTCCGCGGACAGCGGTGGGTAAGGAGCGCCCGCCGCGCGCAGGGGCGCCAGCGGCGCGGACAGCCCGGCCCGCGGGCGAGCGGCGGGGAAGCGAAGCGGGCGGGCGGGCGTGTGTCGCAGGCTGGGCGGCGTCGGGAGGAACCGGCGAACGGGAGGGGCGGAGGCGGGGGAGGGGGGAGGAGGAAGAGCGAAGGGCCTGGCGGGGCTCGCGGCGCCCAGCCGCCCGGGCCCGGGCCCTCAGGCCACCGCCCCCAGGCCCCGCGCTGACGCCGGACGGTCCCCGCCTCCAAACCCCCGCCCCGGCCAGAGAATAACTTACCTGTTCGCCGACGGATCGCCCCTGCTCGCCCCTCTGACTGACTCCTCCGGCTCACCGTCTTCCCTCTGGGAGGAAAAGGCGGGACTTCCTGTCGCTCCCTTGAATGACTTCCGGCCGTTCATATGATGTCTCTGCCGTGGACCGAACGCCGGACACCAAAAGCAGAAAATCAGCATCTCGGAACTGGCTGAGTAAAACCCACGTCGAGTTCCTTTTTCTACCCCGAGATGTGGGCGGACCCGGGCGCCGTCTTATTTTATGTCCAGCAAGTCTTCCCGGAAGTGTCTCGGAGAGAAAGCAGGAAGTCCCGCCCCCGGGGAGAGGAGAACGGAAAGCCGAAGGAGTCAATCTGAATACGGACAGACGGGCGTCAGGCTGGGATGCTGGTGGGGTGTGACCCGGAGGGCCACCCGGGATTTGCAGAGGGTCCTCGAGAGGGCACCTCGCGGACGGTCCCGCCTCCTTCCTTCCCCTGCCCGTCTTACCTCTCCCCTCCGCCCGCCCTCCGCAAAGCACCCGAAAGCAAGGCGGGGGCCGCTGCGGCTAGCACTGGGCGGCGGCCGCCCTCCGGCTTCCCCGGGCGGAAGTAGTTCCCTCTTCTGAAGGAGCCTCTTCTGCCCGGCCGGACGCGTCCACATCCCTAGATTATGAGAAAACATCCTCTCCGGTGACTCCAGAAGGGCTTCTTGGGGTCTCAGACCTCAGGGAGCCAGGAGCCGATCCTGAGAGTAGCCGGAAAGCGAACAGGCCGTGTGTGGCTGGAAACGTCTGGTGTCTACAGCTCGCACGGACTTTTGTCATGAACGTTACCGGCCCAGCCCTGGGACTGCCATGGGGAAAGGCACAACTGGGGCTTTGTAGTCTAGCCGCCTCCCGCCCCTGTGCAAGAACCTCCGCGAACCTCAAGTTTGAGCCCTTCGGAAACCCACAGTCGGGGAAGACCGCAGCTTGAAAAATGCAGTGAACCGAGCATTGTGTGTAGAGAAGGGCAGCGGTGGCCTTCTTGGGGTCGGATCGTGAAGATAACGGCTTGCTAAGGACTTTATCCTTTTAGGCATAGGGAAGTCTGTTCATCAGATTCGTATTTAGAAAGATATTTTTACATAAGTGGGATTTTTAAATTATGGTCTTATAATAATAATGGCAGACTTTCTACGCCAAATCGTCTTTGGCCAATGCCAGCTCAATTCTATTTTAAATATCAGAATATTCAGGTGATAACATTTTTTAATACTTTCACAGAGTTTTATAGAGTACTTATTCATAAAATGTATTTTGGTCAGGTTCTCATTGTAATCCTTCTCAGGTCTGTCATCCAGGTGAATTTTAGAAAAGTCGCCATTCCAAGATGACACAGCTAGTAAAGGTGGAACGCCTTTCAAACTCCAGAGTCAACCTTTTGCAATCTACTATGCTGCCTTAGTTTAGTGATAGTTAAACAAAAGTTCCAGAGAAACGCGTGGGAAATAATTAACTCAGAGCAGGTGACCAGCCTGCCAATGTTGTATATATTGATTAACGCACATTTACTGGATGCCTACTGAGTGAACAATGAGTAAAATTAGATTCTGTCTTCAAAGAATTCACTTGCAATTTACTTAGAACTTACTTGAAAATGTAGTACTTATTAATACATACTTTTAACACTTCTAACATTATTTCAACGTTAGTCTTTTATGACAAGATGATGAATTTTTCGGCAATAACTATAGCGACAGTAGCTAGCACAGTTGTCCATACAGGTTAGGCCTGCTGTTGGTTGTTGGGTGATTGATCTTGCTACCTTTCTTACCTTGGAGTTTGGGGTTAACCTTTAATCTTCATTCTTGGAGCAGTGAAATAAAATCTGAGTTTATTCTTCAGTTCCATCATCCATTATTTTGCTGAAACCAGACCTTTACATCGTACTGTGACCTTAAGGAAGTCAATCTGACCTCATTTCCTCATGCATAAAATGAATCATAACTTTCAGATAAAAGTTATTTTCTTTTAAAATTCTATTAATATAATAGAAGAGGTTCTAAATCCTAAACCACGGTAACAATGTCTAATGCTGTTACTTTCATTAAAAGACTTTGTTCCTTTAGATCATAATGACAATGATAGCTTTGGTGAATTAAGTTTACCAACTGTGTCATGCAATGCTGCAGAAAAATGCAAAAAGGTAGGAAATACTTGATGTATATATTTTACATATATATATACATTAATGTATGTATATAAGACTAAGCCCCATTTATATAGTATGTATAATTTCTATATATATATATATAACCTTGGGTCTTGCTGAAAATTTATTTCTCCCCACACCTTCATATAGCCGCAGGACAAAAATTTTAAGTTTATTTTTGCAAGGTTGCTGTAAAGCAAGAGTAGTCTGACATTTCTTTAACTCTTTTCTAGCATTTGGAGGAAGGGAGACCCCAGGGATGGCAGGTCAAGCAACTTTTCTGGACTGAGATGCAGACCAGCCAAGTATTGGATGTTTCTGTGAAAATCATGGAGCCCATGGGGTAGCTTGCTCAAAGTCTGTCCCTTCCGTTGGACCCTCTGCCAGTACTGGAACGCCCATTCCTGCCACTTTTCTTTGAAATGGAGTTGCCCCGCTCAGTGTCTTCAAACTCTGCTCTCTGCATCCACTGATGTTTTGTAATCTTAATCAAGTTTCCTCAAAGCACCATTTACTCTGTACAGCTAATGCCTTCCCCACCATCACCTTAGACTGCTCCTAGAGATGAGGATTTTTTTCCAACTAATATGAATAAATTTCTTATGTTTTTACATGGAATAATCTGTCCTCACAAATGCTTCCACAGCCCTCCTGATCCAGAGCTGGAGCTATTGCCAAGAGTGGGGGTGGGGGAACCTTGTTTTGAGAATTATCTGCAGATGCCTCTCTGCCTCCAATTAGGAACATCTAGGTGATAGTTCTTTCTTTGCCACAGATTAATCTGATGATAATGACATAGTTTTGAAAATAAAGTATTCTCACACAGTTTCAAGTGTGGGGATTTATAGGAGTGTACTATGTGTGTTGCCCTCTCCAACTCTTTGGTGCTTCCTTCTCGGCAGTGGCCCTGCCCATCAACAGTTCCAGCAAGAGAGAGGGAGCTAGTGAGTATGTGTTACTTAGCTTTGGGGCAGAGGAACCTCAAAGAATCTTAAGCAAAGACAACAACAACCGTGTGTAACTGGTGGAGAGATGGTGTAAACCACGTAAATTTTCTTAATTGATCATAATACTTCCATCATAAAAAATTAAAGTATATTGAGCATTATGAAGACAAATTTCCTAATCCAAATTGATACATTACTGCCTTCACCGTGTTTAGTTTAAAACTGCTCTTCCTTAGCAAAAGTAAATACACGGGACAGTCATCGCTGTTCAGTCAGCAGAGAGCCAAGTCTACTTTCAGCTATGTGGTACCATCGTCAGCAACTCAAAGATACCTCTTTGCCAGTTGGGAGCTGCCACTGGCCTAATTAAAGACTAGTTTTCTGATTCTAAGGGTGAAATGCAGAGCAAGGTGTCCTGACTCAGTCATGTTTGACTCATGGGTGGTTGCACTGATGCCCGGTGAAGGCAAAGACCTGTTAGTGACAGAGCCTGGGCCAAAACTCAACACAAAGCCAGCCCTGCTTGGAACTTCCCAGTTGCATTAGCCAGGAAAAAGGCCCTTTATTGTTTAAGTCAGGTTTTTTGAACCAGTAAGCAATGTGAATGATACAGAAATATTACCAAATCTACCATAGCTGTAATCTAAGCAAGTTATAAAGGAAAAACTCAGCAAAGGTTTTCAAACTTCATAACCAAAAAATTATACCCTATTACATTTGGGGAGAAAAAGCAATTGATAGAGTTCCATCTTTTTCTGGTTCTATGTGTTTTTTTCCATTAGACAGTAAATAATAAGCTCTTTACAGTAAGTCAAAAAACTAAAAGAATGCACAAAAGAAATTAAAGTTGGTCAACAGTTCTATAAATGCCAGGCACTACGCTACAAACATTAAATGCATTATTTCATATAATTCTTATAACCTTTCTAAATCGGAATAGTATTTCCGTTTCACAGATGAGGAAGATGAAGCTCAGAGACACGGCACCCTGTGCTCCGACCTGCCGTACGGGGCGGCTCGGTGATGGTTTCCCTCCGGAGTCCCGAACTCACTCTGCCGCGTGTGCTGCTCCGCCCCGTCTGAACCTGGCATCTAGAGGCGCCCCAGGAAGAGGGGGTGCCACCGCCCACACAGTAGGCCCGCACCCTAACGGCACGGTCTCCGTGTCAGGGCGGCACTGGAGAACACAGAGAACCCTTGCCTTGTATCAGAGAGAACCATCAGGAGTTACGATTTAGTTAGTCTAAATATGAAACCTGTTTTAATGAAAGCTATGCAAGTTTTATGACTAATTGGCTAATTAATTTGCTGTTCCTGCATAAAATTTCAGAATGGAACTGAATTAAACTATTATGATTTAAAAACAGAGAAAGTGGGATAGCCTCTTTAGCTCTATGAGTGCACCAGTCAGGAAAGGCTAAACTATATTGCATTAACAACCATCCTGAATCTGTTTTACAACAAATGTGTTTTCTTATTCCCACTACAAGTCCATCACAAATATTGCTGGACACTACACTCCATGACTCACCTCTGCAGGACCCAGACTCATGGAATCTCCACTTCCTGGGTTAGGGGGAGAGCATGAATCTCATGCTGGTTCTGAAAGCTTCAGCCCAGAAGTGAAATATTTCTCATCTGCATTTCATTGGCTAAGGGAAGTCACATGGCCACACCTAACTTCAAAGGTATTAGAAGTTCCATCCTGGCATGTGCTCAGGAGAAATGAAAATACCTGGTGAAGGGCTTCAGTGGCTGTCTCTGTAGGCGACACCAGATCGTGAGTCAGACAGACACCATTTCTTTTTCCAGTTTCATTTACTACTCTATTACCCAAACTTTCTGAACCTCGTTTTCTTATCAGTAAGATTGAAATGATAATATTAACAATCTACTTTAAAGACCTCATAAACAAGATCCTTAGTGTAAAAACATCCAGTTTTTAAACTAGAAAGTTACACAAATTAAAAATGTGCCACTGCTTTGAAAATGATGCCAAATGTGAAGTAACCGCATGTGTTTCAGGAGGCTCGCGGCTGCGGGATTAGAAACCCGACCCCCTCCGACATGACGGTAAGATTTGTTGGCTCACAAAACCCGGAGTCCAGAGGTAGAGGCACCTTCAGCATCGATTGAGTCAGTGGCTGAATGTTGGTACCAAGGACCTGTATTTTTCTTCCCTGCTCCTCAGTTCTCAATATCAGATTAAACTTCAGGCTAAAGTGATCACAGGCATCAGATTTGGGCAGAAAAAAATGTCCCGAGAACTAGAGAGCTAATTTTCCTTTCCCCTTAGGAGAAAAGAAACTTTTCCCAAAAGCCCCAGCAGCAAAATGCTCTCACAACTCATGGCCAGAATTGACTCAGAGGCCCACCCTAAACGCTTAGACGTCTGAGGCCCACCTGCATCCTGGGGAGTGCCAGCCTTCCCCGTAGCACATGGCTGAGTGGGAAAGGGGTACATGAACATGAACAAATACAAAAATTAGGAAGAAAGGGGAGAATGGATGCTGGGTAGGGAGACAACAGTTTCATATCGCCATGGAGTATGATTGATTGTATCTTTATAAATCTGATTACTTAATACATTCAATCAGTGAGATAGAAGGAAGGACAGAGTAAATGTGACATCCAGCATTCTTCGTGGAGATTTAAGATATAGAGTACCAACCAAGGAGATTTAAGATATAGACTCCTACTGCCAGGAGGCCCCGTCTTCCCATAACTAGACACTCCTAGCAAGAGACCTCAGCTGTACAGCAAGGAGGATCCGTTTGGAACTGGGTTATGAGTTAACCCAGCAGCACAGATACGTAGATTCCTAAGTATTCCTCTTTAAGAAATGATGAATTTTACAATATTTATTATTTATAAATGGGAAAAAATTTAACAGAAAATTAAAAAAATAATAATAATAGCAGATGTGGGGTGTCTACTCTGTGAGGCACCATGGTAAGTGCTTTACATATATTGTTATTTGCCAATGTCCTGCAATAAAGATGCTTTCACTCCTACCTTACAGCTAAGGAAACAAGGGCTCAGAGAGATGACATATCTTGCCTAAGATTATTCAGCTGGCAAAATCTGGACTCTGAGCTTGAGCTGGAGCCCATTCAACATGCTTGCACCACTGTGCGAGTGGTTTCCAAGCTGCTGGACATTAGAATCACCTCAGGAATATTTAAAAGGCTCAATGCCAAAAACATACCCAATCACAAGTAAATCAGAAAGTTGGGGGTAGGGGGAGAGGAACCCAGGAATCAGTACTTTTTATGATGCTCAGGTATTCTAATGTGGAGCAAAGTCTGGGAGCTGTACTCTTGCTCCTTCAGTCAGGAATTTAAGCCAGAATCTTCTCTTCCAAGGCCAAGAGCAGTGAATAAATTATTATAGTATACGCTGCCATTTCTAAGTGATCACCAGCTCAGGAGCTCTGCCTGAGTTAACATATTGTAGAGATTCTGAATTCAGTTATGTTCCTCTGAAGAGCTGGCTTGCTGTTGACTGTTACCCTAACAGTCAGTTATTTCAGCTGTAGTCATACTCAGTACTTTGTCTCCCCTGTATTGGTAGCAGAAGAAACCTCACTCACTTCCCTCAGCCTCAGCTGGACAGCTTGAATCTGCCTCATCCAGAGATTTGGAAGGAGCGTGCCGAAATGGCACTTCTCTCTGCGACTGCCCCTGTCCAGAAACTCCACCCCTAGTAGCAGGAACTCTGCCTTCTGGTTCGTCAAGTGGGTTTTCAGATGTTAGATAGCCTCCTTTATTTGACTATAACTACTGAAATATTGAAAGGAAGCATTGGTCATTTTTGGTAACTAATCGTTTTTGATGATGAATCTACTTTAACGGTATCATTTAAAGTTCTAATTTCCTTTAAATTAACATTTTCTGTCATTAAATTTACATGCCTGCCTACAGTAATGGTGAGACTATGCTAGGAACACTTAACCACCCACACTATAATTTTAAATCTATGCTCTTTTTGAATGCTGTTTTGGTGAATTTCATTGTGGGATGTGAGACAATTTTAAAACTTCGTATTTTCTATTATAGTCAAATGCATAATTTCTCTGACATCTTTTTTCATTTGGAATAAATTACACTATAATAATGTTTTTTGTTTTTTTTATTAAGGTATTATTGACATACACTGTTATGAAGGTTTCACATGAAAAAACAATGCAGTTACTACATTTACCCATATTATCAAGTCCCCACCCATATCCCAGTGCAGTCACTGTCCGTCAGTGCAGTAAGATGCCACAGATTCACTATTTGCCTTCTCTGTGCTACACTGTTTACCCCATGATCCCCCACACCATGTGTACTAAACATAATACCCCTCAATCCCCTTCTCACACCCTCCCCACCCGCCCTCCCTCACCCCTCCCCTTTGGTAACCACTAGTTCCTTCTTGGAGTCTCTGAGTCTGCTACTATTTTGTTCCTTCAGTTTTGCTAAGTTGTTATACTCCACAAATGAGGGAAATCATTTGGCATTTGTCTTTCTCTGCCTGGCTTATTTCACTGAGCATAATATCCTCCAGCTCCATCCATGTTGTTGCAAATGGCAAGATTTCTTTCCTTCTTATGGCTGAATAGTTTTCCATTGTGTATATGTACCACATCTTCTTTATCCATTCATCTACTGATGGACACATAGGCTGCTTCCAATTCTTGGCTATTGTGAATAGTGCTGTAATAAACATAGGGGTGCATATCGCTTTTTAAATCTGAAAACTTGTATTCCATGGCTAAACTCCAAGGGGTGGGGTTCCTGGGTCAAATGGTATTTCTATTTTTAATTTTTTGAGGAACCTCCATATTGCTTTCCACAATGGTTGAACTAGCTTACATTAATTCTTCCTATCCATGAGCATGGGATGTGTTTCCATTTATTGGTATCTTCTTTAATTTCTATCATAACTGTCTTGTAGTTTTCAGAGTATAGGTCTTTCACTTCCTGGTTCCCCTTTCTCCACATCCTCACCACCATTTGTTGTTCTTAGTCTTTTGGATGGTGGCCATCTTTACTGGTGTGAGGTGCTATCTCATTGTGGTTTTAATTTGCATTTCCCTGATGATTAGTGATGTGGAACACCTTTTCATGTATCTGTTGGCCATCTGAATTTCTTCTTTGGAGAACTGTCTCTTCATATCCTCTGCCCATTTTTTAATCGGGTTATTTGCTTTTGGGGTAATGAGGCCTGTAAGTTCTTTATATATTTTGGATGTTAACCCTTTGTCAGATATGTCATTTAAAAATATATTCTCCCATACTGTAGGATGCCTTTTTGTTCTGTTGATGGTGTACTTTGCCATATAGAAACTATTTTGTTTGATGTAGTCCCATTAGTTCATTTTTGCTTTTGTTTCCCTTGCTCAAGGAGATGTGTTCAGGAAGAAGTTGCTCATGCTTATATTCAGGAAGTTTTTGCCTATGTTGTCTTCTAAGAGTTTTATAGTTTCATGACTTACATTCAGATCCTTGATCCATTTCGAGTTTACTTTTGTGTATGGGATTAAACAATAATCCAGTTTCATTCTCTTGCATGTAGCTATCCAGTTTCGCCAGCAAAAGCTGTTGAAGAGACTGTCATTTCCCCACTGGATGTCCATGGCTCCTTTATCATATATGAATTGACCATATATGGTTGGGTTTATATCAGGGCTCTCTAGTCTGTTCCATTGGTCTACGGGTCAGTTCTTGTGCCAGTACCAAATTGTCTTGATTACTGTGGCTTTGTAGTAGAGCTTGAAGTTGGGGGGCATAATCCCCCCAGCTTTATTCTTCCTTCTCAGGATTGCTTTGGCTATTCGGGGTCTTTTGTGGTTCCATATGAATTTTAAAACGATTTTCTCTAGTTCGTTGAAGAATGCTGTTGGTATTTTGATAGGAATTGCATTGAATCTGTAGATTGCTTTAGGCAGGATGGCCATTTTGACGATATTAATTCTTCCTATCCATGAGCATGGGATGTGTTTCCATTTATTTGTATCTTCTTTAATTTCTATCATAACTGTCTTGTAGTTTTCAGAGTATAGGTCTTTCACTTCCTGGTTAGGTTTATTCCTAGGTATTTTATTCTTCTTGATGCAACTGTGGATGGAATTGTTTTCCTGATTTCTCTCTCTGCTAGTTCATTGTTAGTGTATAGGAATGCCACAGATTTCTGCATATTAATTTTATATCCCAAAACTTTGCTGAATTCAGATATTAGATCTAGCAGTTTTGGAGTGGATTCTTTAGGGATTTTTATGTACAATATTATGTCATCTGCAAACAGGGAGAGTTTAACTTCTTCCTTTCCAATCTGGATGCCTTTTATTTCTTTGTGTTGTCTGATTGCTGTGGCTAGGACCTCCAGTACTTTGTTGAATAGAAGGGGAGAATGGGCATCCTTGTCTTGTTCCCAATCTTAAAGGAAAAGCTTCCAGATTCTCACTGTTAAGTATAATGTTGGCTGTGGATTTGTCATATATGGCCTTTATTATGTTGAGGTATTTGTCCTCTATACCCATTTTGTTGAGAGTTTTTATCATGAATGGATGTTGAATTTTGTCGAATGCTTTTTCTGCATCTATGGAGATGATCATGTGGTTTTTGTCCTTTTTGTTGATGTGGTGGATGATGTTGATGGATTTTCAAATGTTGTACCATCCTTTCATCCCTGAGATGAATCCCACTTGATCATGGTGTATAATCCTCTTGATGTATTTTTGAATTGGGTTTGCTAATATTTTGTTGAGTATTATTGCATATATGTTCATCAGGGATATGGGTCTGTAATTTTTTGTGTGTGGTGTCTTTGCCTGGTTTTGATATTAGAGTGATGTTGGCCTCATAGAATAAGTTTGGGAGTATTCCCCCTTCTTCTACTCTTTGGAAAACTTTAAGGAGGATGGGTATTAGGTCTTCACTAAATGTTTGATAAAATTCAGCAGTGAAGCCATTTGGTCCAGGCATTTTGTTCTTAGGTAGGTTTTTGATTACCAGTTCAATTTCATTGCTGGTAATTGGTCTGTTCAGATATTCTGTTTCTTCCTGGGTCAGCCTTTGGAAGGTTGTATTTTTCTAGAAAGTTGTCCATTTCTTCTAGGTTATCCAGTTTGTTAGCATATAATTTTTCATGGTATTCTCTAATAATTTTTGTATTTCTGTGATATCCGTAGTGATTTTTCCTTTCTCATTTCTGATTCTGTTTATGTGAGTAGACTCTTTTTTTCTTGATAAGTCTGGCTAGGGGTTTATGTATTTTGTTTATTTTCTCAAAGAACCAGCTCTTGCTTTCATTGATTTTTTCTATTGTTTTATTCTTCTCAATTTTCTTTATTTCTGTTCTAATCTTTATTATGTCCCCCCTTCTACTGAATTTGGGCCTCATTTGTTCTTTTTTTCTAGTTTCATTAATTGTGAGTTTAGACTGCTCATATGGGATTGTTCTTCTTTCCTGAGGTAGGCCGCCTGTATTGCAATATACTTTCCTCTTAGCATGGCCTTTACTGCGTCCCACAGATTTTGTGATGTTGAATTATTGTTGTCATTTGTCTCCATATATTGCTTCATCTCTGTTTTTATTTGGTCATTGATCCATCGGTTATTTAGGAGCATGTTGTGAAGCCTCCCTGTGTTTGTGGGATTTTTCATTTTCTTTGTGTAATTTATTTCTAGTTTCATACCTTTTTGGTCTGAGAAACTGGTTGGTGCAATTTCAATCTTTTTGAATTTACCAAGGCTCTTTTTGTGGCCTAGTATACGATCTATTCTTGAAAATGTTCCATGTGCATTTGAGAAGAATGTGTATTCTGCTGCTTTTGGGTATAGAGTTCTGTAGAGATGTCTGATAGGTCCACCTGTTGTGTTGTTCAGTGCCTCTGTGTCCTTACTTATTTTCTGTCTGGTTGATCTGTCCTTCAGAGTGAGTGGAGTGTTGAAGTCTCCTAGAATGAATGCATTACATTCTATTTCTCCTTTTAATTCTGTTAGTATTTGTTTCACATATGTAGGTGCTCCTGTGTTGGGCACATAGATATTTATAATGGTTATATCTTCTTGTTGGATTGACCCTTTTATCATAATGTAATTTCCTTCTTTGTCTCTTGTGACTTTCTTTGTTTTGAAGTCTATTTTGTCTGATACAAGTACTGCAAACTCCTGCTTTTTTCTCCCTATTAGTTGCATGAAATATCTTTTTCCATCCCTTCACTTTTACTCTGTGTATGTCTTTGGGTTTAAAGTGAGTTTCTTGTGGGCAGCATATAGATGGGTCTTGTTTTTTTATCCATTCAGTGACTCTATGTCTTTTGACTGGTGCGTTCAGTCCATTTATATTTAGGGTGATTATCAATAGGTATGTACTTATTGCTATTGCAGGCTTTAGATTTAGTAACTTCCTAACTATGTAAGAGTCTAACTTAACTCACTTAATATCCTATTACAAACACAATCTAAAGGTTCTTTTTTTTTCTTCCTCCTTTTTCTTCTTCCTCCACGCTTTACATATTAGGTATCATAGTCTGTACTCTTTGTCTATCCCTTGATTGACTTTGGGGATAGTTAATTTAATTTTGCATTTGCTTAGTAATTAGATATTCTACTTTCTTTACTGTGGTTTTATTACCTCTGGTGACAACTATTAAACCTTAGGAACACTTCCATCTATAGCAGTCCCTCCAAAATACACTGTAGAGATGGTTTGTGGGAGGTAAATTCTCTCAGCTTTTGCTTATCTGAAAATTGTTTAATCCCTCCTTCAAATTTAAATGATAATCTTGCCAGATAAAGTATTCTTGGTTCAAGGCCCTTCTGCTTCATTGCATTAAATACATCATGCCCCTCTCTTCTGGCCTATAAGGTTTCTGTTGAGAAATCTGATGATAGTCCGATGGGCTTTCCTTTGTATGTGATCTTATTTCTCTCTCTGGCTGCTTTTAATAGTCTGTCCTTATCCTTGATCTTTGCCATTTTAATTACTATATGTCTTGGTGTTACCGTCTTCCTTGGGTCCCTTGTGTTGGGAGATCTGTGCATCTCCATGGCCTGAGAGACTATCTCCTTCCCCAGATTGGGGAAGTTTTTAGCAATTACCTCCTCAAAGACACATTCTATCCCTTTTTCTCTCTCTTCTCCTTCTGGTACCCCTATAATGTGAATATTGTTCTGCTTGGATTGGTCACACAGTTCTCTCAATATTCTTTCATTCTTAGTGATCCTTTTTTCTCTCTGTGCCTCAGCTTCTTTGTATTCCTCTAGTCTCTATTTCATTTATCATCTCCTCCACTATATCCAATATGCTTTTAATACCCTCCATTATGCTCTTCAACGATTGGATCTCCGACCATAATTCATTCCTGAGTTCTTGAATATCTTTCCGTACCTCATGAGCATGTTAACAAATTTTATTTTGAACTCTCTTTCAGGGAGAGTCATGAGGTCAATGTCATTTAAATCTTTCTCGGAGTTGTATTAATAATTTTACTCTGAACCAGGTTCCTCTGGCATTTCATATTTGTATATGGTGCCTTCAAGTGCCCAGAAGCTCTACTCCCTGGAGCTGCTCAGCCCCTGAAGCAATGTCGGGGGTCACAGGGGAGTGGTATTGGTGCCTGGGGGGAGGAAAGAGCTGTTTCCTGCTTCCCAGCTGCTATGCCTGTCTCCACTGCCCGAACCAGTGGGCTGAGCACACAGGTATAAGCCTCTATGCTTTGCGTTTGTAGTTGCTGTAGACAGATCTTCCCTCTGGTTGGCCTAATGCCAGGGTAGGGTTTGCCGGTTTGCAAGTCACGTGGGCTGGCTGGGAGAATGGCACAGTAGGCTGCCTATCACAGAGGGGGTTCTTGGAGCCGTGTAGGCAGCCAGGGAGCTGGAGCACCTGAAGATCGTGAAAGCCCCAACCTGCTGGGCAGAGTGCACCCAGAAAGTTTTGTCTACCTGTCCTTTCCTGAGCAGTAAGCTCTGTGCAGTCCTTGCCCCTTTAGCAGCCCTCTTGCTAAGGGCTTCCTTGTTAGGAAGTCTCTCAGATTGCCCACCTTTCTTTTGTCCCAGAGCAGCCGGATATGGATCCCTGCTTTCCACAAGCAGCTGGAATCTCAGTCTCTCCAGGAATTCTGCCTTTCTTAGCTTTCCAACCCGTAATCATGAGAGTATCATGCAAGTATCATGAAATGTAGGTTTGTGCTCCCAGAGCAGATCTCCAGAGTTAGGGATTCAGCAGTCCCAGGCCTCCACTCCCTCCCTGCTCTGTTTCTCTTCCTCCCGCCAGTGAGGTCTGCTCTTTTCTCCAGGTGTATGCAGTCTGGCGCAGTCCTCTTTCCTGTTGCTCTTTCAGAATTAGTTGTATTAATTATATTTTCATATTATATGTGGTTTTAGGAGGAAGCCTATGTCTCACCTCTCATACTGCCATCTTTAATCCTCCTCTCTATAATAATGTTTTTAAATAAAATTTTCTCACATAAATGCTCAGAAGCATTTATTTACTTATAATAATTGTTAACAAGTCATAGTCATTATACCTACCATCCATTCTTTCCCACAGTATGCTGGGGAAAAAAAGAATACATTATTTTGCTTCAGAAAATCTCCTGTATTTCTTTGTACTTCATCAATTGATTGAACCTTTGGACAGCTGATCAAAGTATAACAAAATACAACCAACCCAGCCTCTGCCTCTCAGAGCTAACTTCCTGTGTGAACTCTGCTGATTTTGAAATGCTGGCACCCGATTCAGAAATGCTTAGGTCATCATGAGGGCCATATGACACAGTGACAGAGTCTTGTGCAGCTCGTGAGGCCCCTGAATTAAAGCACGTCCCCTGTGCTGCCTGGGAGGGTACATGCACCATCACCATCAGCGGAACCTTGGCATGACTTGTTTTATGTGCTTTCTCCCAGTACCAGCTGCTCCCAGTGTGGCTTCAAGTAGGAATGTCATGAGGAGAATAGCATGAAGGTAGAATCCATGCAGAGCACAGCAAGTCTAGGAAGGGACACCCAAAAAATGCAGCCACAGAATCAAAAGGAAGATTTTAGCAAGCAATATTGAGCCTCCACTGTGTACAGTGCTGAGGTACAGAGATTAGTTGGAAATGGAATCGGATGTCGTGGAATTTACTAGGAGAGATGTGCACAAATTAAGGATATGTGTGGCCTCATGGAGCGGATCATACAAGTGTTGAGATCTCCATTAATTTATCACATGTGTGTTTCCTGAAGACATACAACATACCTGGATCTTTGGAGACACCACAATAAACAAGAGACATGGCCTTTTCCCTCAGGGGATTTACAGTGGGGCAGAGGAGCTGGTAGTTGCTGAACTGTACAAATACATACTTAAGCACAAGTATAATAAATGCTACAATGGGGCCTTGCAGGCTGTGATGGACAGAGGGGCACCTAACTCACGCAAGGGCATCCAAGAAGGCTTTCCTGAAAAAGTACCACTAAGCTGAGATCTTAAGAATAATGTGGAGTCTGTGAGGGGATCAACCAGATTGAGGTCACATGGTGTCCAGGATGGGAGAGGCTCAGAGAAGGTTCAGGGCAGTTCAGATGTTTGAGAAACTGGAAGCATGAGAAGAGGGTGTCAGTGGAGCAGACAGCTAAGCAGAGAGCAGAGCAGGCAGTCCTGCAGACCCATCCGTGATGCTGGAATTCATCCTAAGACTACAGGGCTGATCCAGACTTGAAGTGAGGCAGGAAGGATGTGTGTGCTACAGCATGACACATACATTGGAAAGGGCTGCTGCGTAAGCAAAGAGGAAGGGGCCTTTGCAATAATCCAGCCAAAGTGATAAAAGAATTAGCTCACAGGCTATGGAGGTGGTTGGGGAAATGGAAGCAAGTGGTGGCTTTTGAGGAGTCCCCGGATCTTCACACTGAATTGGATTCAAAAAAGAGGGAAGTGTCAAAGATTCAGGACTCCGATTTGTAAAGAGAGGAAACTCCAGAGGTGAAATAAGTTTGGAAGGGTGGGTGAACAGTTCTGTTCTGGATGAGCTGAGTTTCAGATAGGAAATACGCTAGAAGATCAGGCATCAGGTTCTCAGAAGAGGGGGCTGGGCTGGGCCAGGCACCCGGCATCTGGCCACCACAAAGGGTTGGATGCCGCTGAGGAGAGGCCCAGGGCAAGTCCTCTGGGTGTCCTTGGCCCACCTCCTTGAGCTGCAAGAGTAGCATCAGATAAACAACGTGCAGCTTTCATGGATGCCCCACGAGGCTGGTACCTCGGCTGGGCCCCATTTCTGAGATGAGAGTCAGGCTGCGCTGAATCACTGGCCATGTGTTCCAGCCGTTTTGGATGTGGTACGCCAAGTTTTAAGACTGGCATTTCAGGAACCCGAGAATGGAATGTGTTACTCTTTGTTTTTATTTGGAATCATGAAAAGAAACATTTTTAATAAACTCTTAAACTCTTCTCCATTCATATGATTTAAATAATGAATTGATGACGATTAAACTGATTTGTTTACATACAATCAGCTGTAGAAAAATCACATTCTAGTTTTTGTTTACACCATCAAATTCAATCAGGCCAAACAAGGTGGTTAGCTAAAATGATTAATGAATGCAACATTAGCTGATAGCTTTAAATTTAGAATGTGTTACTGGTGTCAGGGTTGATTACTTCTCTATCTAAAAGGGATGCTATTAAAAGCTTTGAGCAATTTAGATGTAGTCGTTGGGGAATATTCCAGAGGGTTGGGAGAAAACTACCAGGACGGATTTCGCTGTGGGGACCCACAGGTGCGCAGACGACACTGGGGGAGAAAGGCCTCTAGTGGCAGGCTTGGGAGGAAGAACAGCAGGCAGGAGGGCGGCGGGTCGGCAGCATCCCCCCGCAAAGGTAAAGAAGCTCAGAATAGAAAGTCCTCATCTTCACACAGGTGATCCCAATGGCCCAAGGTTTGGAATATGCACCGTTTCCATTTCAGACCTTCTCAAGAAGCAGGAAAAATAAATGAAGGAGAAGCAGAGGTTAATATACTGTCAGGCTTTAGTAATTCTTATGGACACCATTGGCATCGATGAAGGAGACCAATATTTTTATTCCTCAGATAAAAGGAATGCGTGATAAAAGAAAGGGCAGTGTGAGTCCTGACGGTCACTGGATGGAGTGAGGCCACGTCAGGACCTAGAAACAAACCGAAGGGCCCTGCTGATCAGACCGTACAGGGGAAGCCTCGCCAGGGAGCTGCCTGTGTGGGCAGGTGAGCCCAACCCGGGGCGCTGCTGCACAACGCCAGGACGTCGAGTTGGCGGCAGTCATCGACTTTCCGAAGGCACGCGACAGAGTCTTGGAACTAGTTCCAATGTCTGTGCCTCTACAATATTGTATTATTGACCCAAATGTCCACAGACCTTTTAAATGGGAGGGAAGTCATTATTTAGTGGACCAAAATTCTCTGGTGCTTAGATTCTATTCCTGGTCAGGGGTGCGGTCTTACCTAAGCAGTCAGGGTCCTGTCATTATTAATGCAGCTTTGCCATTTCTATGAAAAAGGCAGCAAATGATTTGGATCTCTCTATGTAGTTCCACCTGACAAAAGAAGAAATAAAGAGAAACACTGTTATTTTCATTCAAATGATGGAGGGAAAGTAGTCTACAATTTGAACAGGAAGATTTGAAGACACAAACTCAATCTGAAGTAGGCAGCTCACTGGGAGGTCGGCGACGTGGTGACCTGGGTTTGCGCAGGGAGGGATCGGCTCCGACAGGGATCTGCTCACCCCCTGACTTTCTCCTTCCGAGAGCGCGCCCCGTCATCCACGGCACCATCAGCACGCTCTTTCGGATAACATCCTGGAATATTTTGGCAATTGGTATGGTTGACCCATCCCAGATCATATCAGCCTCTGTTCCAAACACTGCAACAGAGGAAAAGGACTCATTTGACCAGAATAATGACAGGACTGCCTTCTGCCTTCAGTGGTCTTCCCAAATGCAGTGCTTGCTTTATCTTTCTTTTTCTTTTTTTACCCATTAAATTTGGTGGCTGGGGTAAGTAAGTTTTTGATGTCATACGGTTTACATTCTTAAGCAGTCAGCAGTGCCAAGAAGAAACCTGTCACTGCCTGCTTCACAACTGCCTGCTTTTCACAAGTATGTTTTACATTGTATTTTGAACTAATTTTAGATTTACAGAAAACTTGCAGAAATAGTACACGGTTGCCATATATATTCCTTCCTCCACATTCCCTAGTGTTAACATGTAATAGAGCTATTGTACAACTAACTGTTGTACAAAGAGGCCATTAACATTGGAATAATAACTAGACTCAGACCTTACTTGAATTTCACCAATGTTTCCTTTTTTCTCTACCAGGATCCAGTTCACAATCCCATCCTGTAATTTGTCTCTGCTGCTTTGACGCCTCTAGTCTGTGAGTTTTTTTGTCTTTCCCTGTCTTTTATGACCTTGATCCTCTTAAAGAGATCAGCGGTTTTGTAAAATGCCTTCAGTTTGAGTCGGGAAGAGTTGTTGCATCTTGGCAAGAGCGCCACCAGATGACGTCCCTACTTTTATGGCCGCTTCACTGATTACACATTAGAAAAGTGATGCGCTTGGCCCTTGGGGAAGGCCCTGCCTCGGTGTAAGGGGCTCCTTCTCTGCTCCCTGCTTCTTGTTGTCCTGAAGCCATTAAAATCCAAGCCGCTTGTGCACCCGGGGGGAGCGAAGCACAGCAGGCAGCCCAGGGGCAGTTTGCTCACTTAATTTTAGCTCCTTCCTAATTTCTAACCCCAGATGATCTCCTTTCCTTTCATGCAAGTTCAGCTGTACCTTTAAAAGGACTTTTTAATATGTTGGCCATCGTTTCCACAAGTATTGGACTTTTTCAAGTTCATCATTTTGCCCACAATTTAGGTCTCCCTGGCAGTGCCAATTCCAGCTGGGTGCCCTTTGGCAAATTATTTAATCTCTTCAAGTTAAAAAGGGGGAAGGGTGTTGGGAGGATTCATGAGCGAGTGTGCATGCAGAGCCCTGCATGGGGTCAACGCTCATGCAGCCTACATGAACAGGAGAGTCGACCCTGAATCTGACGCATGTCGCCTGATCCGCTGCCCCTCCAGGCAGCACCTGCCTTGGTCCCCTTGTAAACTGGCAGCTAGAAATATCGTAAGTCCGACCTGTTTTGATGGCTCTTTTTGCCGCAAGATACTGATTATCTTTGGCATTTGTGATCCACGGGTGTAGTCCTAGTACCATGGAGACGGCCATCTGGTTGGAACTATTTCTTTTGGAAAATATATATTCAAGATGCTGCTTTACCTGTAGGTAACGTTTTCAGTTGTGAGAGAAAATTTCAGGTTACTCTCTCAGACAACGAATACTTAGTAGTCTTTCATCAAGAAACTGATTGAAATACCAACCTGGCAGGTTCAGGCATTGGGCTTTACCTTAGTTCTTCCTGACGTGAGCAGAGTGTGGGCACGGGGATTCACCCAGTGGGAGGAACACCTGCCCGCACGCCACTCCCAGCCTCACACCCCCCAGCCCCGGGCCTGCCCACCTGTCCTGACCGCGGTGTCTGACTGTTATTGTTTGCTGATTATGAACTTCAGTAATTGTGAGACATACAACTTCTCAATGTGAATATCCCTTTTTGGGCTTATCAGTCCCTTCATGAATATTTTGGGAACAGTATGCATTTGGAAATTTATAATTAAGTAGAAGGCATTCCAAGCTACGCTGTGAAGGAGTCTTGTCACACCCCCTCTCTCTTGGCTCTGCTCCCATGGCTACTGCAGAAATCCTCCCGAGAAACGCTCCGCACTCCAAAATCTCTTCCATCCGTTCCTTCAACAGCCGTGAACTGCATCCCGTCATGTGGCAGGAACTGTCTCAGTGCTGGGGAGGGGACACAGGGCGAGGGGACACTGCCCTCGTGGGGTTCACTGCAGAGAGGGCAGGGACACCCAGAGAGAGAGGAAGGGGCAAGGAGGGGTGGACGGGGAGGGGACTGGAGATTGTGATTAACCAAGAAGACAAGGATGAGGACCAGGCACAGAGAGGGTCCTCAGCCCCCGTATTCAGCCTACTCTGTTCACCTTGAGGCACACATGACAGTTGGAATTTAGACAGAGAACCCCTTCCAGATAGCACTGTCCCTACAGTGGCTGCTCTGAGGCATAGGCAGACCACCACCGGGGCTGGGCATTTCCTGGCTGGGTCCCGCTGCTGGCAGCTAGCTTCTCCATCTGGGTGAAACCCATCCATCTGTACACCTACCACTTAATGTTTTAAAAATTCCCATGGCTCCAGCTCTAGGCGGGTATTTATCTGACTACTGTAATTGCATGTAATTGACGAAAGAGATTTTTACCAAACAAAAATTACACTGGGTTCTTGACATTGGTTCCAGTCCCTCTTACCCAGGAAATAAGGACTTTTCCCTGTCTGACCTATGCAGACCGTGCTGGGCGGGCTGAGGCGCTTGCTGCCTGCTTAGCCACCACAGACGTGTCCATGGGAGGGACCAGACGGATTGAAAATTTTCCCACAACTCGGCCAGATATGGCTGTCTTAGCTCCAGGCTGGTCGGATGCACTTTCAATCCCATGAATAGAAAGAGAAGCGTATCTCCACAGGTGCATCAGAATTTCCTCCTAAATTAAAAGAATATTCAGTTAAAACTCCACTGAATTGTATTGCTGTATCACCAATTTCTGCACATCTGTGACCCGTCTGTGACAAGGTCATTATTAGCCTACTACTTAGCAGCATCTGGACTGATTGCCTGGGTGGGCTTTTTCCTGAGGACATGAGCTCCGGCTGCCCCCGGCAGCCCAGCAGCTCCCCTGACAAGAGCCCCCGGCACCCCAGTAATGAAGTTAGCAGGTAGCCCAGGGACCATTCAGACACTTGGGTTCGATTATAAATTTCTGTCTGCAATCATCACAGTGATAGCTTGTGTACTAAATGTATTTTACTTTTCAGAAGGCTTCAAAGAACTCTGCAGATGTTTGAGCCACTTTTCTTTCTGTGTCCTAAGAGCATACTTCCTAATGATAAATGCTACCATCTGTGCTCAGCACGATCTCTCCTCCTATACTTCCCTCGGAACTGGCCACAGCTACCAAACACCACAGCAGGCAAACACTCCAAAGAGGATGGAGGAGAGAAGGGGAGAGAAGAATCTCCAATTGCCAGAAACATGCGCTTTGACCCTAGTTTACATACCACACTAAGGCAGGCATGCAGCAACTTACAGATTAGCCCCTAAGGCTCTTGGTTTTGTCCAAGAAAGTGAACAACTGGGTGTCTTAGTGCTGGAATAACCTCAGATTATTCTCAGTCTTTAAACAGACCGGATGCCCGTCTTACCAGCTGAAGGCTGGCATGGGATGGTGTCTCATAAACTGATTCGGAAAGGCACCTCTGGGAAGTGACTGACTGCCCAAGGTTAGGAGCCTGAGGCAGAGCCAGTCAGACCCCAGATAAGGGTTGGGCAATACAGTGGCCGTGCAAGGGAAAAATCTGCCTCAGAAGTGGCATTCACGTTTCGTTCTAAGATGTGCAGATTAGCAGCACACGGTAACTTAGGCATTGGGAAAATATGATTTATTATTGTCATTCTTTTCAGACTATCCATTAACTTGTGACCATACCTTGGTGTCAAACAGAAATTTCTTAACCTGGCTGCTATTCCGGTATTCTTCCAGGATCGATGGCTCTGTACATGTTCCTTTCCTCTTCGGTAAGAGGAGCCACACGGTCACAGATTCCAGGAATCAGAATACGGCCAGATGAGTCTACAAGGCTCCCTGTGGACACACACAGGGAACCAAGCCAGGGAGAAGTTAGGACATGCTGATGCTCATCCGGAGGTGATGGTCGGAGGAAGGAGATGGTGGCCACGCAGGCTCAGTCTGGGTCTGACCCACTCAATATCTACCTTGTCAGTGGAGGGATGAAAACACATGGGTCTGGAATAAATTAATTTGGGTATGACTTACCTGCAATACATTCAAGGTCTCTGCTCTAACTTTTGGGTCACAAACAAGATTTTTTTTTTTAGTTTTTGGCTTATACTGAGTTAAAATGTACTATGTGTTCATTATAACAATTTTTAAATCTATATGGATATACATGCATACCTGAGAAACTGACACTCATCATTCCTTTCCAGCTTGTCTCCCCCTCCACACACCATGTTCATATAATAAATACTCATCTTTAATCAGAATCATAATATCCTTGAGGTCTAGTCTATGAGATACACATCATGACCTCAAAGTCTTCAGAGTGAATAAGCAGATATACTTGTCTGTTATTTATGAAAGAGCTTTGGAATCAATAGGAATTGGGACAAACTCTCAGTGAGTACCTCTAAAAGATGCAGATGTAGGGATTTAGAAACACTACTAACTATCTTGAGGAAGTACTTATCAAAGATGGAATGCGACCTGCAAGTAGATTAACATAAATGATGAAAAAGGGCAGCTCAATTCATTCTCAATTCACCTGGGACTTTTATTCAAATAAAGACACCTCATAAAAATAGGTTCCACATTCCTAATTTGAATATAACCTGACAATGTCAGAAAACTGCTGTGAAGCATTGTATTTTCAAATCTTGCTGTTAAATTCCACAATTACAAAGCATGGGGCTGAGGGCTCATGAGAACCAATTACACCTGTTACTGGACACCTGCTATGTTCTAGGTTCTGGATGCATGCTGGGATGTGAAAAGGCATAGAGTCCACCTTTCATCAACGAGGACACCATTTCTGACCACACAAGGCTAAGGAACAAGTGTGACCCCACATGAATGGACCAACAGGTGTTAGCTCTCTGTAGAAACAAGTAATGCCAGGCATCCTAACCAAAACCTACAGGGATGGCAGTAGTGCAGTAGGTAATGGGCTTCCCAGCTCTTTGAGATGATCACAGAAAGCAAACCCTGAAGTTGGGTGTCAAGGCTGCTAAATGAAAAAGGAAGACTGCAACCACATCCTTCCCAGAGCCGCTCCTGGTGCCCCTGCATGTCCCCCAGATGTCTGTACCACACTTGGGGGTGTGCTTCGGGATCTGTGTACGTGTCTGCCTCCTGGTGGTTCTGAGCTATGAATTCCTTTCATTAGTCCAATAAAGTATATTGTGTATTAAATGAACCATTCAAACCCATTAATAAAATCCATTCAAAAAATAAGTTGGGTGCTGAGTGACTGTGACAGGCTGTCCATCCACTTCCATAAGCTTTGCAGTCCACCTTCCATGACCTTCACCAAAATCAACTCAGAGCAAACCCCACCAAAACCACAGTCACGAAGTCTTCCCTTTGGTGTATGTCCCCAAACTTCTGGCATTAACTATGCAAGAGCTACAAACATGAACAGGAGACAAACCCTGTTTGCAGTCAGGCCGGAAGGCCACAGGGCAGAGATTTCTTTGGGCCCCCAAGAGGAGATCTCTGTGGAGGAACAAG
>JAVSCE010003389.1:0-77255 GCA_032199065.1 Smutsia gigantea | reverse complement strand
ATTTTGATCTTGGAATAGATTTTCTTATGGGTGAACTACTCTAGTCACGAGATTAGATTTCTGTTTCCTTCTCATCTATCATCCCATCATTTTTCAAGTATTTTTATGTTTCTCTAGATTTTAGTGAATTTATTAAATGTGTCCTTCACATATTTTTTTATGTCTTTTGAAATATTAATTCTCATTAAACCTTCATTAAAAATTTAGTTCTCTTGTATTTTAGGCTCATCTTGATCATCTCTGCTCTTTTCATCATACTTCCAGTTTATTTTGTTTTATTCCTAGATGTTTGCTTTTATTTGATGTCATTTGTACCTTCTCCCATCCTATTGAGGATAATAACTCTGGTAAAATGTTATTCTAATTAAAATACTAAGTCTTTTTTTCAGGTTGATATCCTCTTTCTTTGTCATTCTCTTTTTTTTGTTGTTCTGTAAAGAGCTCCTAGCTCCTTCTATAACATTTGGTCTCTGAAAACTAGTAGGGCTGTAACTCCATATACAGTCATTTTGTGTTTGGTTTAACTGCTATTCAGATCTACGATAGAGGGTGGGTTAGATATTTGCAGGCCTGTAAGTTCCACTCATAATATCCTATAAAATTTTCTATTAGCAACTTCATTATTATGTGTGGAATCTTTACTGTATGCCTTGATTAAGTTCTTAGGCCTCTGATTTTTGTGATTTTCCATTTTTGCTTGCTCCTTCCACATATATTAAAATCTTGATTTTTAACAGAATTATTAAGATACAGTTATATGAAATAAACTGTACACATGTAAAAAGTACAATGTGGCAAGTTTTGACATATGTAAATACCCCTCAAAAATCACCATAATCAATATAATGAATATACATACCATTCCAGATGTTTCTTTGTGTCCCTTTGTAATTTTACCCCCACTCCCAGGCAAATTCTTATCTGGTTTAAGCTGCTGTCATCAGTTTGACCTTTTTTTTTTTAACACTTCATATAAATTAAATCCCACTGTATGTCTGCCAGTCTCCTTTCACTAAGAATAATCATTTAGCGACGCATCAGATTGTATTGTGTATCAATACTTTACTGTAGTGTAGGATTCCATTACATGTGTATTGTCATTTGTTCATCTCTCTACCTTTTGATAGATATTTGGGCTGTTTCCAATTTGGAGACATTTCAAATGAAGATAACTCAATACCTTTAACAGATACCATGTACTCAGTTATCTAGTTCTTCTTGAGGGAGCCTTAACAGTTTGTGCATTTCATGAAATTTGTCAATTTCATCTGGTTGTGAAATAATATTTGCATAAAATTGTTCATAATACGTTATTCTTATATCTCTACTGATATTTTTTGGCATATCTGTATTACCTCTTGTTTCAATTTCAGTTATTGATAATGTGGGTGTTTTCTTTTTTATTCCTAATAGGTGTAGCTATTAATTATTTTATTAATATTTTTATTTAACCAGCATCTGGTTAGATTGCTCTGATTTCTTTTATCTATTTTGTTGACTTCCTTCCATGCTATCTTTATTTTCTCTCTTTAGTTTATTCTGAGTTTCATTAGCTCTTCTTTCTCTAGTTCTTAAAGGTTTAACTCAAGTTACTGCTTTGAATTCTTTAGTCCTAAGCACTACTTAAGTGGCACCTGACAAATTTTAATTCTGTGTTTTCATTATCATGCAGTTAAAAATATTTGGGGACTCCCCAGAAATCCTTCTGTTACTAAATTTTAATTCAATTGCTTTTTGTTTGGGAAACAGACTTCATATGATTTAAATCCTTTAAATACATCATTTCTTTGAATGGTCAGGGTGTGGTTTTTCTTCATTAATGTTCTCTATGTGCTTGAATGGAAGGTAAAGGCTGCTGTTGTGTAGAGCTGTCTATAAATGTCAGTCAGGTCAAGTTGGTTATGCTGCTTAGGTTTTCTCTATTCCCACCATTTTTGTGTCTACTTGTTCTATCAATTATTGAAGAAGAAATAGTTGATATGATGATAATTTGTATTTGTTTCTCCTTACAGTCCTTTCAGCTTTTTGTTCATTTGGTAGAGACCTTATTTATCCTTGGCAATATTCTTTGATCTGAAATATTTTTGTATGTAATATTACTTCCTATAGATACTCCAGCTTTCTTTTGATTTGTGTTAATATGTTTTAGTTTTCTATAACGGCCCTAACAAAATACCACAGATTTTTGTTTGAGGTAACATCCATTTATTATCTCACAGTTGTCTAGGCTGAAGTCAGGCATAAATTGGTTCTGCTGGTTCTCAGCTCTGGGTTTCACTAGGTCAAAGTCGAGGTGTCAGCAGGACTGTGTCCCTTTCTAGATCAATCTGCTTCTAAGCTCATTCAAATTGTTGGCAAAATTTGGTCCATGTGGTTGTTGGACTGTGGTCTTCTTTTATCACTAATTGTTAATTAGACTAGCCTTTAGAGGCTGGCTATATTCTTTTTTTTTCTATTTTTTAATTTTTTTATTTTGGTATCATTAATGTACAAGTACATGAGCAACATTATAGTTACTAGACTCCCCCCATTATCAAGTCCCCACCACATACCCCGTTACAGTCACCGTCCATCAGCATAGTAAGGTGCTATAGAATCGCTACTTGTCTTCTCTGTGTTATAGTGCCTTCTCTTTGCCCCCCCACCCCACATTATGTGTGCTAATCGTAATGAGAGGCTGGTCTACATTCTTCGGCTTGTAGCATCCTTCTTCCATCCTAAAAGCCAATGATTGAAAGTTGAGTTCTCTTCTTTTGTCTCTGACCACCCATCCACATCATCTCTTCTCTGCTATATTTATTTTCTACTTACAGGGCTCATGAGATGACATTAGGCCCACCACAGAAATCCAGGATGCTCTATAATCTACTATCTGATTGGTAACCTTTTTTATCTCCAAAGTTCTTTCCTAGCATCATCTAGAGTAGTGTTTGAATAACCAGAGAGTAAGAATCATGGGTGACTGGGGGATCTTTAGAACTCTGATTCTCTCAGTATGGCATATGTTATCCTTCCTTTTAAATTATTTGTGACTTTATAGTTAAAGTGGGTAAACTTTATGAAGTAGAGAGTTGATCTCCTGGTTTTTTGTTTGTCTTATAACCCAGTGAAAATCTTTGCCCTTTAAATGGGATGTTTAGACAATTAACATTTAATGTTGTTATTGATTTGGCTTTATTTAAATCTATCATCTTTCTGTTTATTTCCTATTTGGCCCATCCATTGTTGGATTACTTTTTCCTCTCCTTCTGCCTTCTTTTAAATTAGTGATGTTTTTTATGATTTAATTGTACTTTTTTGTGTTTTTTTTGATTGATTACATTTAATCTTTTGCTTTTTGTGCTTTGTTGATTTTTTTTTTCCTGTTTTTTTAGGTAGTTGTGTGGAGTTAAACTCATATTCAACTTTTGACAGTCTATGTTCCATGATGTATATGTTCACTTATACTTTAAGAAACTTACAATAGTGTATTTCCTTTCATTCCTTTTCAGCCTTTGTGCTATTGTTGATATCCATTTAACTTTTCCTTATGTTATATAGCTCTCACTAAGGTATTATTATTTTTAAGACTTGATTATCTTTTGAAGACTTTTAAATATATAATAAAAATCTTTATATGTATAATTTTATAAACTAATCAATATCACTGTATCATTTGAAAATAGGACAGTTTGTTTATGGTATACCTTTGTGGAATTTGCTTCATGTTTATTTTATTTGAGGATCATTTATTATCTTGAATCAGTGGGTCACAGCTTTTTATTGAATTGAGTACACATGCAACCATTGTTTATTTAAATATGTTTTCTTTCCTTCATCCTCCTCTTCTGGAATGTTTGAAGATTTTCCACAGTTCACTGATGCTTTGGTAATTCTATTACATTGGTTTTTTTCTTGCAGTGTCTAGTCTACTTTTCATCTCACCTATTGTATATTTTTTTAATCTCAGCCATTATAGTTTTCATCTCAAGAAGTTTAATTTTTATATTTTTTATCTTCTGTAACATCCATATTTCTACATAACTTTCTTAAACATAAGGAATATAGTAATACTAACATTTCAACTTCCTTGTCCAATAATTCTAACATCTGTTAGATAAGGGGCAGTTTCAATCAATAATTTTTCTCCTTATTATGATTAATATTTTCCTACTTTCGTTGTTACTGTTTTGCATGCCTGGTAAATTTTAACTGGATGCCATACATTGTAAATTATGCATTGTAGAGAGTGCTGCATATTTTTCTTTGCCTATCAAAATCCTTGCACTTCGTTCTTGGATGCAGTTATGTTATTTTAAAACAGGTTAATCTTTTTAGGACTTGATTGTAAGATTTTTAATGGGCACTGAAATATATTTTGCCTAATGATTTTTTTCATGAATCTGTTCCTAAAGACTAATGATTTTTTCAGTATTGAACTAAGGATCTTTTACCAATGCTACATAAATTATGAAGGCTACCATTCTGACTAGAGGGAGAAGGCACTCTCTCCAGTCCTGTGTCAACATGGTTGTGATTCCCACCAGTTTGATCTGATGATTCTTTCCTTGGCCTTTGGTAATTTACTCACATGCAATTGCTCATCCGTACTGTGCTCAATGCCCCATAACCACTCTGTGCTGATGTCTAGAATTCTCTTTCCATGCCGTTTGTCCTTGTTAGTACTCTGTAACACAAAAATCTAGCCACTGGGATCTCTTGGATTCTCAACTTCTTTTATTCAGCTCTGGGAGTTGTCTGGACTCGGCCTGTGTTCCTCTTCCTGTGCCATGGTTTGCTAACTCTCTCAAGGCAACAAGCTAGGGCATTTATACTTCATTTGTTTCCTATCTTTCAGAAATCAGTGTTCTGTATTACCCATGCACCAGCATCTTGAAAACTATTATGTTCTATATTTTGTCGTGTGTGTGTGTGTGTGTGTGTGTGTGTGTGTTTTTCCAAGTAGTTAAATCAGATACCTGTGACTTCCTTTGGCCTGGAAGTGGAAGTCTAAACTGCCTTTGGTTTACTGAAATTTTGAAGTGTTTTCCTTCTACCTTGAATTTTAACCTTACTAAGATTTATGTTTGTTAATGAAGTGAGACAGGCATCTAATATTATTTTTCCATTTGAATAAGCAATCATCAGAGCATATAGTAAATATTCCATTCTCATTATAACACTGGCACCTGATATTTTACAGTCAATTTAAATTTACAGTGTTCACTCATATATAGTATTTCATTATATTCTTTAAGTAGATTTCAGTAAGGTGTTATGTTAGTAAGTGTATCTTCTCCATAAAATAGCTGAGGAAATTAGTGATCATCATAGTTAAGTTAGTTGTCCAAGATCATACTGAATTAAGTGACTGAACTGGGAATATAATTCATATGAAAGAGCTCTGACTGAAACATTTGTCACTCCATTAATCTCTATGCTCAATTCCCTTAATCTGGTTAATGAAGTAGTTTCTTCCTTAATGTAAAACTATTTAAAAGTTTGATCAGCTCTAAAAGCAGGAAACACTCCTTCTTTGATTGAGGAAATTTACTTCTAAGCTTTCTAGTATATTTATTACCTTGTGCCATATTTTTTCTCACTTCCTCATTTCCTATTCTCAGCATATTATATCCCTTCACTGAATTACATTGAATTACCTTATACCTGAATAATTTTGTCAGTTGAATAACTCAATCCCCTAATATGGTATGGCTACTGCTTTCAAGTTAACTATTTAAATTTCATGGGCAGTGAGTTAATATATTCCAAATACATTTCTAAAGTAAAGGCTTGTTAACCCCTTTTCGGAAGTCATATGCAGAATCTTGATTTTGGGAGTTTTATTAAATCTATATGTGTATGCTGGCATTGTATAAACTATTTGTGTGTGCCCAGATGAATGACCAAAGGCCTATCAAACACAAGCAAACAGATAAAAATTGAGCATTGCAATAATTAAATGAGATACAGTAGCACCCTTCTATATACCATCCTCTTGTGTGACACATTTAAATATGGACCCTATTTATTTATACACCTCAATCTTATTGGGTAAGTGTGATTTTTCCATTTCACATATGTGAAATTCAGAATGGTTAATTAGCTTGACTGATGTCATACAGCCCAAATATATTGTTCTAGAGACTGAAACTCAACCCTACCTGACTTAGCAACTCATGCTGCTCTCGTGTTACCGTACTCCCTGGCCATAGAATATTATTACATCCAAGAAAATAGGTACAGGGTGCTAGGGGGTATAAAGCATAATAGTAAGTGCAGTTTTTGACCTAATTCATGTAAGTCTGTATCAGTTCCTAGAGCTAAAGAAAATTACCTCTACTTTGAGAGAGCATCACTTTTTCAACGTTGTTAGAATTTTATTTTTCTACCTCCCTATGTTCCAATGTAGTAAATGAGTTAGATGAGAAAGATGAGCCCATTTGGAGAAAAGCATACAGATCTGCTTTTGACATTATCTCCCAAGAACAAATGTTCCTTCCTTTCCTTACACTATCAAAACAAACACACATAAAAAGAATGTGCATGATCTTGAATATCAGTCTTGGTGATTAAATCTTAGGCATGAATGAGTGGTGAAATGCCACCAAAGCAGGGGTACCCGAAAAACTACCTGGGAATGCTGAGGATGGTGAAATGATTGAGCAGCCTACCTCTTGGTGGAATCACAGAAAGAACTGAGGTATCTGGGAGTATTGATGACTGAGTGGAGCCACTAGATACACTTCCAAATCTGTGAATGGCTGTCACGTGGATAAAAAATACCATGTGCTATTGGAGAGAGATTATAGGAAGAAAGTTGATATAATATTATAAAGAATGATGAACTACCTTTGTTCCCTGAGATTGGTGAAATGGAAGCTGGATAACCAAAAGTCAAGCAGAATCATGTATCCAAGATTCTTTATAAAGGGTTGAATTTATAAGTATTTTTAGTTCCTTTCTAGTTATGGTATTCTGTAATTTTAAAGATAGGTTTTCTTTTCTTTTTTTCCCGTATTCATCCAGAAATTACAAGGCAGGAATTTATCTTTAGTGTATGAGTCAGATTGGATTACCTTTAAAGTAAAATCCTGAGAGTCTCCTGAACTTTTAACACATGAGAAAACCCACTGATTCTGAACCATTTGGAAATTATTTCTAGTATTCTGGGCATAAATAGGACAAACAGCTATATTAGTTGTCTTGGCAAATGTAAGACAAAAGTTTGTGGAGATAAAACATAATTTTGACCCATAGTCTGAATGTTGAACTGGTTAGAATGGAAGTTAATAGCCAGTTAAAGCAACTCTGAGGCACTCTGGCTTTTGTGGAGATAGTTTTCGTGAAGCCCTTCAGATTTTACCTTTCATATGAATTTATCATTTATTCCAACATTTTATTTCTTCAGAGTTTTTTTCATTGCCTCTTACTGTTCAGGAGCTTATAATAGATTTTTGAAGATGTTCTTATTTTCCACAATTTACTTTCATCTATATCTGGGGGCTTGTCTTCCATGCTCTTTTTTAATTTTCTTGTTTTCTGGCTACTTTAGGTAAAGAACTTACCATAGAGTTCCCCTTCCTGGGGCACCAACCTGGGGTGAACTTGCTTTTGTAGGGTACTTGTTGGGCCCTTCCTGGACCCTTGTGTCATAAGGACAAGATAATATACATTGATTTAAAAATGGATGAAATAAAGTTCATAAAAATTTGAAGGATAACTGATATTGTGAAAAGTCATACTTTCACTGTTTTCTGTCTACCTTAGTAGATCCTAAGTTCCCTGAAAACACAGTAGGCATTATATTTTTCTGTATTCCTAATACTTTGGTTTGAGTTTCTCCAGGAGCATTTTAAAGTTCTGAAAATCATTCCATTCCCAGAGAGAGGAATCTTTGCTGTGTTCCACAGGCAAAATAAAAAATTATAAAGAACATCTGTTGGATTTACAATTTGAAGGGGTGGCTTTTTGGAACAGAGTTAAAAGGGCAGAGAAAATTTATTTATTTATGTTTTCTAAATTGGTTTTCTTATACAACACCCAAAAACAGGCACTTTTGTTCATTTATCTGTCTGTCATCATCTATTCTTTCACCAGAAGAGTGGTAAGAATTAGAGAACTGGGATGGATCTTGGAGAGTAAGGAAGAAAAGACAGAACTTCCACTCCTCTACTAGTAAAATGACTCAAGGAGTTCTCAAACTTTTTATGCAGCTTTGTTTAAATTACCAAAATTGGAGACTAGAAGGGGAGTCGGAATGCACAGAAAGAGAATTGGAATGTGGATTTTAATGTGCATTTGAGATTAAATGCGTGGGAATCAGAAACCTAAAACCTTTGTCCAAAAGGATGGAGTAACTGTGATCTAACCTGACATTGAACCATAAATCCTAAGTGCTCTATTCCACAGGATGCATGAGGAAGGGTGGGTTTGCAGAAATACAGAGAGCAACAGATATTCAAGTTCACACATTAATTGCATGGTGGCTCTGGGTAAAGAGCATCTTGACAGCTAAAGTGCAGATGATAACTAGGATTATAAATGATACGTGTTTGCCTTTCTAGGTTAGAGGACAAACCTAATCCAGGAACTGAGTGTCACCCCTAAAATGAGAAAACACATCTCAGGAAAGAAATGCTTATGCACATAACCAAGAGAGAAGCCCCATCAACCTTACCAAAAGGGCAATGCGCAGGAAAGGATGAATGCAAGGTGGGCACATTTCCAGTCTTACAAAAGCAGCATTCATTTGGAACCCAGCCATTGCAGAGTGAACTACTCTTCACATACTGCTTGCCCTCATTGTGAATGTGGAGCTGGACCCCAGAGATGCAGACTTCAGTGGAGACAGCTGAAAAAGCAGGGTCTGGCAGTCTGTTACTGGACTAAAGTGAAAGCCTGACATTTAATTTGTAGATGTGGGCTAATACTTACAGAGACAGCAAAACTTAATTAATTTAAGAAATTAGTGTTTTTAGCAAGAAGTGGAAGGCCAGCTTTGGTCCAAGTGTTATATAAAAGCATAGAACACGTAGTATAGACCCAGAAGTAGGAAAACTAAAGATTAAGTATTTCCAAATGAAAATCAAGAGAAACATAACTAGAAACTCCTATATGAGACTCCTCCAATGCCCTGGTGCCTAGTGAAGAGTAAGCAACAACATCATACCAATATATATAATTTTTTTTAGTCATTACTGAGTTTTCCCTCCAGTGTTGTCTTGCTACATCTCAGATTCATAGTCAGAGGAAACCTGAATATTAAGGGGATTTCAGGAATCTAGATAGTTGCTTTCAGAATTCTCAAGGACTGTTTCACGTAAGTATAAAATATATAAATACATGAAAGTCTAGAATGACCCATTCTTCCTGATATTATTGTATTAAGATAATAACAATATTTCTCAGAATACAGGTTTATCCAGAGTATGATCCAGAGAGAGGCCTTGTTATCTTAACCCCTTACTTATTTTTTGTGACCCAAAATATTCACCTGTTTTATCTTTCTGTTCTTTTAAAAAAAAACACCACTACCACCCAGCCCACAGAGTTGTTGCAAGATAGGTAGGTAATCGGTAGATATAAACTGTGTCTATAAAATGTTAATACACACCTCTTTCAGGATCTGAGTTTGGCAGAACACTAAAAACCTGTAACAGTTACATAAGTGCCAGGCACCTTCTGAGCCTAGAGCGAACTGCCAGACCATCTGTGCCTGGCTAAGAGTGAGCCCAACTTTTAGATGACCCACAGAGTTTGCTTTTCCTTACTTTCCTATCACTGCCTCCCTTTTTTTTAAAAAAAAGTATATTTGATTTGTTATTTTTCTTCTTCCATAGTAAATGACTATCTTGAAAACAAAGGGAAAAAAAAACATTAAGAAAGTGCTATTTCTTTTTTTTACCACTTTTTAGATCCTTATTTGCTGTTTTACCAGCAAACCATGTCAAGTGTCTGGGTTGAAAATAGAGACCTATGAATACCCAGGTTTCATCATTTGTGGTATTTTGCCAGTGGACAGTTCGGTGTCTTATTATGAGCCATAAAATTGCCAGTAATTTTGAGAATAAGAATATAGACATTATAAATTGGACTGCGTAAAATCTCACAAAGCTAGTGAGCTAGAATGTCCCTTTGTGGAAAATTTCAAAGATCAAGTGAGAATGTAAGGTATCTTTAAATGTTGACACTGAAAGAGCTTTTAGAGAATAACTAATGCAATTAATTGCCATTATTCTCACTATTTTCTGTAGAAAGCTAATATAGTGCAAGAAAGGAATTGCAGCCTTTGAATTCAGAACAGTATAAATTTGACACATGGTTCATTAAGGTGCCAGATGTTTGACTTTGGACAAGTCATTTACCACTGATTTCAAATCTCTCAGACATGGAAAAGAGAAAATGAACCCCAATTTTAAGGCTGTTGTGAAGATTACTCATATACAATTAGCTCTTGGCACAGTAGTAGACTAGCCCTCATTATTAATGAAGGAGCTCTGACTTGGGTGCTGGTCGTTTAACAACCCCTTAATGACACATAGTACTTCATAGTTTCCAAAGCTTTTTTTCATACACAATACCTATTTTATAAATGGTAAAAGGCTTCGTAACAGCAGCTCTCTTTTCTCAACTGCTTGCTACATATAGGCACCATGTTAATCATTTTACATCCATTATGTCATTTTATTCTAAAAACACCTCTTCGATAGAGGTGTTATTATTATAAGCCTGGTTCAGAGATAAAGTAGTTGAGGATTACAGATTAAGTAAATTGCTGAAGGTTACTAGCAAGTGGCAAGCCAAAATTCACCATCTCATTTCTGATATCAGAACTTATGTTCATAAGCACTGAACATTACTACCAGCTGAAAAAATCTGGTTCAGTTAAACCAGAATGTAAGTCTTACATAGATGACACTGAATTTGGGTGACCTGAGTGATATTTTTGTCATTTCTTTCTTTGTCATAGGAAGGTTTTGAAAGATCCAAATATTTTCATAACGTGCAAGGATCTTTCGGAATTTGGAATCCAACTGCAAAGGAACTGACATTATCATCTTGTTTAATCAGTTTTCGACATCATGTGCATCATCAGATCTAGGAAGGCATAAGTGTGGATGCAAAATAGCTTTGCTATAACTTTACTCTGAGATATAGCTGAAAGAGTAGGATATACATTTAATTAATAATAAGAAGAAATATGCATTTGCAAATACTAGGCTAACATTCTCTAGGAGTTTCTTAAATTGTTCTTTTCTAATAAAAATATGGATTATTTTCATCATGATATATGGCTATGGTACTTAATTTGAATTTCAGTTTTTAAGCTTATGATTCATTGAATCACAGTTCACTGTCATTGCATTTCCAAGTTCAAAAGCTCGTTCATAAAAAAAACTATTACATAAATGATACTATTGCAAAATACATATTTAATAGTCATTAGAATGTCTATTTATGGCATTAGTTGTCTGCGTAATATACATTTTGTGGATAAATTTTTATGGCTATTGTTATTGTAGTGTTTCATGCAGTTTTCAAATATATAAGATATAAGTACAGCCAAGCAAATTTCCTTGCTTCCAAATCCTTCCATTTTAAAAATATATTTGATTTCCAATGTCACTGGTTAGGTTTCCTCAGAGCAAACCCTGAAATGAAGATTAATGTGCAGAAAGTTGATTGGGGAGTACTCCAGAGATCAACATCTGCAGTGGGGAGGAAGGAGTGTAGAAGGAAGGGAAAGTACTTTCTTGGCAGAAAGAGAAGTACTCTGTGAAGCAATAACAAGGATTCAGTAAATCCTATAGCAATTCTAGAGCTGGGAGAGCCCTGCAGATCTGTGCTGAATTGGGGTGAGACGACCAACCAGAATTTTACATCCCTCTTAACCTGTCACTGAATGGAGGCTGCCTCTAAGAAGGCATTACGACCTTTTCTTAAAGGTTCTCCTCAGCTGAGGGCAACCACACCAAGGCGGCTTATGATGAATGCTGCTCAGAGTGTCAATGACAGATAGCCTCAGCTGTCTGCTTTCCCAGAGGACTGCCTCAGCTGAAAAGAACCACCTCATCCAAGGCCATGATACATTGCAAGGGGCCTACATCCAAGTAGTGACTGATGTGGGGGCATAAAAGCCTGACCCTTTGCTATGGACTGAATTGTACCCACCACCAATTTATGTTGAAGCCTTAATTCCCCTATGTCTATCTTCTAGATAGGGTCTTTCAGGTACTAGTTAAGGTTAAATGAGATCATAGGACAAAGCCCTAATCTCATAGAACTGATGTCCCTATAAAAGGGGAGTGGCACCAGAGGTTACTCTTTCTCTGCCATGTGAAGACACAGTGAGAAGCCAGGAAGAGAGTCCCCACCAGAAACTGAACCCAACCTTAACCTTGATCTTTGACTTTCCAGCCTCTAGAATTGTGAGAAAATACATGTCCACTGTTCAAGCCACCCAGGTTTGATAGTTTGTTGTGGCAGTGTGAGCAGGCTAAGACAGCCTTTCACTCTGATTTGCACGAGCTTTGGTTTTCTTTCCCAGGGGACCCAAATTGCGATGGTTGGAACTAGAAGGGGTATCTACTGGGATGGAGTTTGGAGTGGATCATCTGCCACCCAGCTGGTAGAAGCACCACACAGCAGGCGGTAAGGAAAGCACATATTGCTTCTGGAATCATGAGCGATGCAGTTGTTGAGTTGCCCACTGGTGATCTAGGATAGTGTACCAGTGAAAAGAAGTTCACTGGCTGGTGTGATTTATCAAGGATTTGAGAAATGCGGGTGCAACACCACACACCATACTACACAAAAGGTGCCAGCTTGATCAGAAGTTGGATAAAGCCATTGAAGGCTCAGGAGAAGCACTGGTTTATAAACAATACTTTATGAGAAGGGCTGATATCTTCCTGGGTGCTATACACTTTATGTACTTCATGTTCTTACAGTTTTTTTTTGAAGTACAGCTGTCAAATAGAATTTGCATATATTTAAGACACAAAATATGATGTTTTGATACAGGTATACATTGCAAAATGATTTCCACAATCAAACTAATTACAATATACATTACTGCACATAGTTATCGTGGTTTTGTGTGTGGTGAGATCTTGAGATCTACTTGCTTACCTACTTTCAAGTATAAAATATATTATCAATGTATGTGTTATAAGTCTAGGGAGAAATGGTTCATATATCCACTTAATGGGTATGATTATAATGTAGGAACTATATATCTAGGTATTTATAATAAAGTATCTTATTACTATCTGATAATAAGCAAAACACACATCCATGTCATTGATTTCCTGGGTAATAACATAGATGAAGGAAAGTAGTACCATGGCAATCTTATGAAGAGTTATATTTTGGGAAGGGGTTAATTGCAGTTATACATTTATATGATTTCAGAGCTATAAAAGGTCTTTGGGATTACGTGATTTAATCTCAGTATTTTGCATAATAGGAGATGGAGTCAGAGAAGTCATAGCAATGGTTGCCTCACTTCCAGGGCAGTGCTCTTCCCTCTCTTAGCTCTATTGTGCCGTAGGAAGATACACAACGACCAGCTGCTCAGCCTGCTAAGACTGTTTTTCTTAAGACTGAGTCTGGTACCAATCAATCTGGATTTCTGAGTTGTTCTATGATTGAGTTTTTCTATCGACTTGAAGAAGAAAATCATTGTACTCGGCTGCTACGTCCTATCAGCAATAGCTTATCTTACTCACCTTCCTGGCTTTCTAAATACCTCATCAATAGTTAATGTCCTTTGCAGTTTGCTCCATAAAACAGGCTAAGTTTTATAAGAAAAGCTGTTCAATACATGTCCAAGCCAAATGAGGATTTATATCCTTTATTTTTGTATGAGTGAATATGGTTCTTGTGCAAACATCTTTTCCATGTAAAGACGATGGGTTCCGGGAGTCTCTGTCCCTTCTCACACTGTGCAGACTGCTCAGGCCCCTGGGATGCTGCCTTCGGTCCTGCTGATGGGTGGGTCTGTGGAGCTAAATATCACTGGGCTGAGCTGTTCAGCTGTGAGTAAAGGAACTGTGCATACTGGATAGGATCAGTTATATATCTAGGTTTTGCCAGGCACAATGTGTGAGATAAACGAGTTTATTGAAATTTTATGACAAACTTGAAAGGATTTATACCAAGTAATTTTACAGGTGAGAAAACCTGCAGAGAGTTCAAGAAAATTACAAAGAAAGAGTAAATAAGGTTGCTTCATTGAATCCAGAGTGAACATTTGTTCAGATATTTATTGAGCACTTACAATGTATTAGACAGTCTGGGACAAGATGTGTACCACTGCCCTTGGTGAAATTAACACTTTCTTATTTAAGGCAGACCCTTAATCAATTAGATTAAGATGGTATGAGAAAAAGGTGAGGCAGAGGAAGATGAGAAGAGAGCATGGATTGTATTCTGAGAAACTTCGATGTAAACAATAGGTAGAATACACAGCAAGATTGGAAATAGAAAGGCCTGAAGAGAGTGGCTTCATGGGAGCCAAAGTGAGATTTGTACAGAAGGATCAGCCAGTGAGATGCCACTGAGGGAAAATACGATAAAGATTGAAATTAGGGAATTTATTGGGGCAGTTGAATAGAAGAAATTCACTAGAAATATAAGGATTTGTGAAGAAGAGGTGGAAACTGCAGCAGGACACTGAATAAAGGAATTGTGTGTTCTTTAACATTGGCCATGTTTCAGGAAGAGCAAAGACTGTGCTGGTCTTTGAGTGCCCCTGGGAAGGATGGGCACTCAGAGGCACACGACTGAGGCTGAGGGCAGGTAATGAACAAGGTGAGTTCTCTGTGCATGTGGGATAGCAGAGGACCCAGGGCACGCGTCTTAGTGGGAAGATCAGACCCCTCTCCATCTGTTGCAGTAAAAGGAGGAGGCAGATGCAAATCCCTGCTAGATGGAAGGAAATCAAAGAAAAGTTCACCTGATAAAAGAAAGGGAGAATGCTAGTAGGACATTTGTAGAGATTCAATAATTGAAGAAACAGGCGGAGAGAACAGAAGAGCAAATTTACCAGGAAAGAAAAGGATTTTGGCTGTGGGATCTGTTAGTGTTTGAGAAGGACCATAGATTTTTAATGACAGTAGTCAGTGTGGTTATATGATTTATTTTTCTTCAGTTGCCTAGCTCTTTTTTTGAGTGTTTGGACAGAAGGAGAGACAAAAAAGGTAAAGGGAAGTAAAAGCAAGTACAAAGCATGGAAATACATTGGCTAATGTACTGGATTTTCATCAAAATCGCTCAGAGCTGTTTGAAAAACAGACAAGCTTTATGTAAGCTATGATCTACCTTATGGATGAAGGGTCCATACTGCATGCTCAATGGAGGCTCAAGCAAATCTGTAATTTAGAAAGAAACATTGCAAGTCACTGAATTTGTAGTCATAGTGTAGAACACTTTTAATAATCCCTGTAATCTAAGATCATTGGGAATGGGTATGAAATGAGGAAATTGACTTTGGAAACAGTTTCAATCACATCAAAACACAGATATGGTGTTTACAGCTGAGAGAAACTAAAAGAAGAGAGCAGAATCTTCACAGATTCTGAGTTTGAGTGGTTTAGGTGATGCCAAGGCTCAGACTGAGCCAATAAAAATGAATGGAAAAAGTAGAGTTGAGTAGAATGTTATGGGTTCTTTGACTTGAAAGACCAGGGCATTAAATTGGCCTTCCAACCTTACCTTGTCAGAAAGGAATCAACTCATCTGAGTTGTTCCAATTTTCATTGTTAGTATATCTTCATCTGTAAAGTGTGGGTTTAGATGATTTCTATGATTAATTTCAGATCTAAACATAGAATTAATGAAATTATGTTATTCATGTCTCATGATGATCTTTGCGTGTGCCAGAATATTTCAGTGTTACCCAAACCCTGGAATTCCTTAAACCAAAAACACTTGTACATTTATACTATTTAATTTTGTTACCTAATTATATTACTGACTTATAGAGAAAAATCAGGAGATTTTACAGAAAAAGAAAAACCAACCTTTCACATAATTTATGTTTGGCGAGTCAGGCAGCAGTTAATGCTATCTAGTTAGTTTTAGTTAATCACAGAAATCACAAACATTCATATATTTGTTTTTCTTATATATCTACTCTATGTCTTTAAGGAAAAGTTTAGGGACTTAATTTGAAATGCCCCAACAACAGAGTGGTCCATGAACACTGAAAATTGGGAGAGGCCCGGTGAATTTAGATTTTTAGGTTTTAAAGAGGCAGCAATTAAATCAAGTTCAAGACCTGGAAAACCAGTTTTTATGGTTTTAGCAAATTTTAATTATTGAAAATAAAACTTGCAAAAAAGAAGGCATTGAAAATTTCCTTTCAAAGCAGGTAATGAGGTGAATGAATAAATTTAAGTTTTTGAGCCAAAATGATATGGAGGATTTCATTTTGAAATTCTATAATTACATTTGAAATTCATTGACTTTGGGAAATAATCTTCTGATAGAACTCTAATTTTTAAATATTAAGTTTGTATTCTATATAGCATAAAATGGAACTGATAAAAACTATTTTTTCAACATCTAATTTGTTAAAACATTTGAAAAGCCACAAATACAGCTAATTTGACAAAGTTTGTTTTATAAAAATGTGTTTCAAAGGATATACTGAATAGCAGCAAAAGGAGAAATCCTTTGAACATATAGGGAACTGTATATATATAAATATATATATATATATTTCTTACAAAAATAATAGAATTGAGAATACCTTCACTAATAAACCGTTTGCTTTGAACTTACCAATTATCTTAGCACCTATACATATATTTTCTTAATTAGTAATATGGTCTACAGAGAAGAATAAATTGAAGGAGGCAGATAATATTTTTTCAATTATTATGTACAACTTTCAAGAGGATTGCTATATTTTTATGAATAATGCTTAAAATACTAAAACCCATATAAAAATGTATCTTTCTTAGTAAAATACCAATAAAATGCAAGTAATAATGACAGATATGACTAAGAAACTGATTATAATATATTGAACATACTACTTTTATATTACTGTTATGTTCTCAGCAATATAGTCTTTTTAAACTTGCTTTATTGTAGATAGATTTTTATTTAAAATTAATTAAGAAGTATTTGAACTGAACATTTTTTAGGTTCACTAATAAAATAACACCAATTAAATAACACCATTTTTCAATAAGTAAATCTTTTTTTAACTTTAGATATAATTGATATAACCATGCATCATAGGTATACAACATAATGATTTAATAATTACATCATTTGAATTATTTTTATTGCCCTTTTCATTCTCAAATTTCCCAGTTTTGTAACTAAATTGTGTGGTCACACTTAGCCTGTTTTGGCCTTGAGGATTCAGAATAGGCAGTAGGGAACTACTGAAAAGTTCTGTGCAAGGTATTGCTTGATGACTTTTGTGCTTGAAAAAATAACTGCAGTTTGTACATAGGGAAAGGAAGGGAGCTAAGGCAGATTGTTGAGGGATTATAACAGACAGGAATGTAGTACTATAAACTTTTCTTTTACTTGAAAATTTTAAAAGAAAGATACTCTAAGGAATTTAAAAATGTACATGATGTACCTAAGCTAGAGAAGCATCCTAATATTTTTTCTTTGCCCTAAAAATCCTTAGAGACACTTTCTGTGTTTTAGACTGATAAGCATCTAGATGTTTTTTAGGGGTGCTGCAAATATAATCATCTTTGAAAGTATCACCTTAGGAATCTATTCTAGCTCTACTTCACTTTATTCTGAAGTTGGAAAGTGAGAGAATGTTATACTTTAATAAACTGAACAATTTAAAATCAACCAAGGAATAGCATTTTAAAGGTAGGAATATTTTTATAATGGAAAGAATCCTTTTGTAGTGTAAATTACAGCTCCTAACATGTGTTCTGTAAATTCAGATTTGCAAAGTTTTTAACTAGCAGAGTGCCTCAGTACTCAAAACTGAATGCCTTTCCAGATACTTTCAAAAATAATTCTCTTAGGCAGGACAAAAGAATGAATGTCAACTCATTACTTTAGAGTCACTCATATGGTCCGAGCAGGTGCAGTATTAAGGGAAACTGCACATTCTGAGGAGGGATAATGATGAATAAGGCGTAAAGTTTATCCTTCAGTGATTCACAAAGTAAAAGAGGTAGATACAGGCTATGAAGTGCACATAAAATGTTCTGAATAAGTGCAAGCATAGCTACAAGGGAAGGAAGAAGGAATTAATATTGCCAAATTCATTAATTTTGGATCTCAAAGGGTCTCATGGAGAACATAAAATATAAGTATGGTTGCCAGATAAGATACAGTAAGCACAGTTAAATTTGAAATTTGAATCAAATGAGTAATGTTTTACTATAAGTATGCTCCATACCATAATGAATGACATATACTAAAAGTTTGTTGCATATCTGATTTTCAAATTTCAAATTTTTATTGTCCATTTTTATTTGATTAAATCTAAACTAGGTTTTGAAAAATAAAGACTTTTCAAAATCAATAGCTCCATATATCAGGAATTTGCAATGATATGTAGTAGACAACCATATGCATTATGTCATATATAATTTTCAGCACCATGTAGGAAGTATGTTTTAAATTCTATTTACTAAGTGAGGAAAATCAGGCTTGGTGAAGTTAAGTAAGCCAGAGCACACAATCAACAAGAGGCTGAATCTGAATTTGAACGAAAGTCTGAGTGAGACAATGTTGGCTTGTTTGTTTACAGATTAATTTTTTAAATGTTCCCTAGGTTTATTGAGATATAATTGGCAAAGAAAACTTCTATATATTTAAAGTATTCAAGATGATGATTATGGTTTGATATGAATATTTATTGTGAAATGATTACCACAATCATACCTCCATCACCTCATGTAGCTGTCTTTCTTCGTTTTTTAATGTAATGAGAACACTTAAGATCTACTCTCGGCACATTTAAAATATGCACAATAGTATTTCTATCTGTAGTCATCATGCTGCACATTAAATCCCCAGAGCTTATTCATCATATTACCGAAAGTTTTTAACCAACCTGTACTTACTTTCCCCACTCCTCAACCCTGGTAACTACCAATTTACTTTCTGGTTCTGAGTTTAACTGTTACAGAGTTCACACATAAGTGACATCATAAAATTCATATCTTTCTATATCTAGTTTATTTCATTTAGCATAATATTTTCCATGTTTATCCATATTGTCACAAGCGGCAAGATTCCTTCTTTTTCATGGCTGAATAGTATTTGTGTGTGTATTCATATATACATATGCATACCACTTTTTCCTTAGCCATTCACCCATCAGTAAACACTTAGGTTGTTTTTATATCTTGGCTATCATGAATAATGCTACAATAAATGTAGGGGTACAGAGAAATCTTTTCAAGGTATACATTCATTTCCTTTGGATATATAACCAGTAGTGAGATTTCTGGCTTGTATTGTAGTTCTATTTTTAGTATTTGAGGAATATCCATACTGTTTTCCATAAAGGTTGAACAAATCTATGTTCCCACCAACAGTGCACATGAGTTCTCTTTTCTCCACACCCTTATTCTCTTTTGTCTTTTTGAGAATAGCCATTCTAACAGGTGTGAGGTGATAACTCACTGTGGTTTTGATTTGCATTTCCCTGATGATTAGTGATGCCAAGCATCTTGAAATGTACCTGCTGGCCATCTGTTTGTTCTTTAGAAAAATGTCTATTCGTGTTCTTTGTCCATTTTTTAAAATTTGATTATTAACTTTTTTTACTGTTGTTTTATACAAGTTCCTTATATATTTAGCTTATCAGATATATGGTTTGCAAATATGTTCTCCCATTACATAGATTGCCTTTTCATTTTGTTTCCTTGCCTAGAACTTGTAGTACTATGTTGAACAGAATGATGGGTATGAGCACCCTTGTTTTGTTCCTAATCTTAGAGGAAAGGCTTTCAAACTTTCACCAGTAAGTATGATGTTAGCTTGTGGCCTTATCATATGTGGCCTTTATTATATCGAGGTACATCCCTTCCATATTTAATTTGTTTAAAATTTTTATCATAAAAAGATGTTGAATTTTGTTAAATGTTTTTTCTGCATCTACTTAGATAATCATTTGGTACTTATCCTTAATTTTATTAGTGGGCTATATACATTGATTGATTTGTGGAAGTTGAATTATCCTTTCATCCCAAGGATAAATTCCACCTGATCATGGTATATGATCCTTTTAATGTCCTGTTGAATATGGTTTCATAGCACTTTGTTTTAAGATTTTTGCATCTATGTTCAACAAGTATACTGGCCTGTAATTTTACTTCTTTTAGTATCCTTGTCTGACTTTGGTATGAGGATAACGCTGACCTTTAATTTTTGATGTGTTCCCTTCTTTTCAGTGTTTTGGAAGGATTTGAGAAGGATTGGCATTAATTCTTCTTATAAATATATATATTATAGAAAATCTATTGTGAACTGATAACATCTTACCTTTAATCACACACAAAACTGCATTTTTACTTCTCCACCACCCATATTTTAAGCTTTTAACATCACACTTTACATCATTTTATATTGAGCATCTATTAACAAATTATTGTACCTACCGCTATTCTTGATGCTATTGTCCTTTATGTTTAACACTAGAGATAAGTGATTTACTCACTATTACAGAAGTACACTTTTCTGATTTTGACTATATATTTATCTCTACCAGTGAGTTTATACTTTCATACATGTTTGTGTTTTCGTTAGTGTCCTTTCAACTTGAAGAACTTCCTTTAGCATTTCTTGTTAGGCAAGTCTAATGATGATGAACTCCCTTAACTTTGTTTGTCTGGGAATGTGTATAATTTCTGAAAGGCAGTTTTGCTGGGTATAGCATTTAGTTGGCAGCATTTTCTTATACACTTTGAATATATCATCCCACTCCCTCTTGACCCCCCAAAATTTTGCTAAGAAATCTGCTAGCCTTACAGAAGAAGGTTCCTCTGTGTATAACAAGTCATTTTTCAACTGCTGCTTTCAAAATTCTTGTCTTTGATTTTTAACATTCTGAATATGATGGATCCCATGTTAATCTTTTTTGAGTTGATCTTGCTTGAGGTCCTTTTATCTTTGTACACCCTCATGTCCACATTTCTCCCAACATTTAGGAATTTCTCGGCTAATTTTTCTTTAAATAAGCTCTCTTTCCCTTTTTTCTCTCTCCTTCTGGTACTCCCTGATGTGAATGTTTGTTCACTTGATTGTATCACATAATTCATGAGAGCTTTCTTCATTCTTTTTTATTATTTTTTGTTCCTCCAGCTGGCTTAATTTCAAATGATCTTTCTTCACATTCACTAATTCTCCTACATGATTGAGTATAGTTTTCAAGCTCAATATGGAATTTTTCAGTTCTTGAATTCTTCAGTTCGAGGATTTCTGTTTGGTTCTTTTTTATGTTTTTTATGTCTTTATTAAATTTCCCCTTTTATTCATTCATTGTTTTCCTGATTTCATTTAGGTGTCTGTGTTCTGCATCTCAATGAACTTCCTTTAAATGATTATTTTGAATTTTTCATCAGATAATTCATAGATCTCCATATATTTGAGATCAGTTACTAGATCTTTGTTAGATTCCTTTGTTGGTGTCATATTTGCCTGAATATTTGTGATCGGTATATACTTTTATTGGTGTCTGTGCATTTTAAGAAGCAAACCTCTTTATAGACTTATTTTGACAAGTAAAGACATTATTGGGTCAGTTCCCTCAGATAATGAGCTCATCTAGTGTTTTCAAGCTGGGTCATGAGGCTCTTGCAGGGCCTACCATTGTGTCTGTGGTTGGCAGTTCTATTACCAGAGGAATAGGCAAGAATCCCATCTGGTTACTGTGGAAAGTACTGACACATGGAAAGTACTGACCTTGTTTGGTAGGGTGGTATTGAAGCAAAGGTCGACTTCAGAGCCCACAGTTAGGTCTGTAGACAGTGGACCTTTCCCCAGGTTCATGGATAGGTATGACTACCACCAAGTTCTTTGAAGGGCTCCTGCTAGGTCACTGGATATGTCTTTTGGTGGACAACGATTATACCCAGGCAATGGCTGAGAGGGGCTGTAACCAAGTCTCAGGGCTATTTTAGGGTCCATAGCCTGGATAGAGATCTGCACCTCTGCCTCTGGAGACCTGGGTGCAGGGCCCCAAGTGTCCAGGAAAGCTCCCACGATGGCTGCCAAATTATTGTTACTGAGGGGAATACAAGTGGGGAAACCCCTATTCTGCCATCTTGCTGAGGCCAGATTTAAGGAAGAGGATTTAAAGTAAGCTAAAACAACTAGGGATTTCAAACTCATGTACATTAAAAACAAAGAAAACTATTTTATAATGGATTGTATCCATGCTTATATGTATAACTGGATTTATAAACTATATAATGTAAGAACCCAAATATTTTTACTCTTTTTAGGAGATTATTTTGAGGACATTTTGCTATAGAGTCCATTGAAATAAATACTATCAGATATTTAGAAAGGACAAATCAAATCAATGTACTTGGCAAATATATCCGGGAGAATAAAGCCATCTTTATACTTGGTGACATCCAAAGAAGTATATCTTCATAAATAAAAACTGAATAATGCCCTAATTGCATGCCTATCACACAGAGAGAGCTATTTGTTTATTCTTGCTATTGGAATATGTTTACTAAATTCTAATGATCTATGTTGAAATGTATAAACAATGCAAATCAAATGAAACTATGAATTACATGAGGCTATTAACTAATAATAAAAATGAATGTATTCCTATCACAAAAAATATCTATCAATAGGATACAAAGACAGGTTATTTGAATCATTATGCAAATAGAATCAGTTGGTGAAATAATTTAACTTTTTAACTTGTTTTATCTATAATTACATCTTGGGCCCTCAGTGAAGGGCACTGCTAGCTTATATGGTGCCTTTGCATACATCAGAATAAAAAACCTGTTCTAGGTGGGCATTTTCAGACATAGACTTGCTCCTGACAAAAAACTCCCAGGAAAACACTTGACAAGCGAATCATGAGTTGGATTTAGGCCCCCTCTGCCCTCATGACCAAGCCCCATCTTGTGGAAGCCACCACCTGTACCACAGCACCACCAGGACTCACTGAGTCTGCTCATGCTTATCTCTGTCTGTTCCAGTGGAAGTAGATAAAGAGGATTGGTGGGAATGAATAATTAAAGATGAATAGTATTAGCTTATAAAAAAAGCCAGAATGAATCTAAAAGGCTTACTGACATACACATATATGCACACACACCCAGCACACAAATTGTCAACTGGCAGGAATAAAAGTTGATTTTCACATGGCAGTTTTCACGTGACAGGAGAGACAAGATTGACAGGACGTCAGGCCAGCAGAGCAAAGGTTACAATATTGGAAACGAAAGATGATTAGCACATTGAGGACCATTTTAGAAGTGGAGATAGAAAGAAAGGTTTAATAGCACTGCATCACTTCTTTTCTTATGATTGCTTTCTTGAAATCCTCTTAACCCAGAGCTAAGTGGATTGCAGAATGATCCCCTGCTACTCACCAGAATAATATTCCACTGGCACCACATATACTATTGGAAACAAGGGCTATTTAGGCTTCAGACTTACAGATGAGTGAGGAAAAAAACATTATATGAAGAATTCATGAAAAATTCAGTCACCAATAATCTACCCTGTGACTTAACTTCTGTTCATAAACTAAAAAGATAACATTTCAAAGTAACTCATAAATGTGATTAGTATGCAAAAGTAAGTTCCATTTACTATAAATGTCAAATTATTTTCTTTGACATGGTTATTATATAAAATTAAGAGTAGCAAAGGAAGATATTCATGGAAAGCAAAACAGATCTGTTAACATGAGAAACAGCAAACAATAAAAGAACAAAATTTATTTCCTCCCTCCTGTGTTAAGCCCCTTTTCTCTAATTACTGTCTTTGGTTAAAATGAACTGTTCCCAGGAACAATTGACAGTTCAGTCAATAAAGTCAGAGGAAGAAGCCAGAGTGGGGATCAAGGCTATCAAATAGGACTGAGAGGAAAGCTCAGCTTGTAAAATGCATGCTGACATTCATGCATGTCCATCATATGTCCTGCTGGGATGAAACCAATCAGTAAATTTAATCCCCTGTTGAGACCCCAGGCAAAGATTTTACTGTGCCTCTTACAACCATAGTTATCAAGAAAAGGGAAGGATACTCACCTTTTCCCCTTTTCTGAGTGACCTTTGAAAGGGAAACTTGATAAATGTGGACCTGAAACTGACAGCGATAAATCAACCAATCCCTGACTTGATTAATGTACATTCTTTAGTCTCTTAATGGCTCCTAATTGCCCTTTGAGAAGAATGAATAGAATAATTTTGGTAACATATAAATTTAGAACACAACTTCCTGAAGTGAACTGCTTTATAAAAAAATGATGACAAATTGATTTTAGAGAAAGAAAAGCCTAATGAGAGTGTAGGCAAGTCTATTACATTTAGAGGAATATAGCTCCACAAATATTAATTGAATGCTGACTGTTTTCAAGGCCCTGTGGCTTTAAGTTTCTTGCCCCCATGGACAATTCTCCATGGATTTGGGGAAAAGAATCACTGATGTAGGAAGCCATCATATCTGAAAATTAATTAAAAACTTCAGTGTTTAGATCACTTATAGGATAAAGGCAAACATACTCTAGTCAGTGCACTGAAAAAGAAAATCCTCAATAAAATATACTCTCCACTGTCCTATAGTAATGTATTCCAAATCCAAGGGCAAAGGTAGAAATCATTACTTTTTTGCTTTTGTAACTGTCTAAACACTAAATAAATACATGAAATAAGAGGTTGTTAGTATAATATGTAATTAGATGTGAGTAATTGGGCACAGCATGCCTCTCAGATATAATCATGGATATCAGGGTATCTTACAGGCCAGCAAGCTAATCAAGTCTTGAGAAATATCTATTTAAATAATCTGAAAGTTGTTCAGTGGTATTATTATTTTGGTGGCAGGTTTGTGTCCACGAGGAATCTGAAAATGACTACTCTGAGTTTGGTATTGCCCATGATGGCTCCAGAATCTGGTGAAAAGGAGACATGAGCTGTCCATCGGATGGGCGCTCTTCTTAGGAAAGGAAATGATTTCACTTATCCATTTATTAATGTAAACAACACACATGACATGACCAGGCACTAAAAGGACATTGGGGAGAGTCAGTAGAATAAGACACGAGTCTTGCCTTCAGGGGATATGTATTCACCTTACAGCGGGGAGGAGGGAGAAGCTGATCGATAATTACTAGCATAGACGTATACCAGGCTTCTCTGGGATACAGGACACATGTCTAAGCTAGACTTGCTAGGGCATTAGGTAAAACTTAATTTGAGTTGTAAAAGATGAGCAAGAGTTACCTAGATGAAAACAATCCCAAAGTGGGAGAGCAGGGTGCCAGTATGCCACGGAAAGCTCAACTCTTAAGCACATCCAGACTCATGGCTCTGATGCGGTATTCACCAACCAGCATTCATGCTGCTGTCAGTTTGTCCAGCAGAGCAGTGCTTTCTAAAGTGTCATTCAGGTGTCCGTCTACAAGCTGTTAATGAATAATGATGAGATGAGGTAGAAATAAATAGTTCAGAATTTTAATAACGATTTGCATTGCTGTGGTATTCAGGTACCTTGTCTCCTTGAACAAGATATCAAAAAAAAAAAATGATCTGTATCCTACTGTTATGGGTTGAATTGTGTTCTCCACAAAGATATATGCGAGTCCTAACCCCAGTACCTAGATCTTTGCAGATGTAATAAAGTTAAGATGAAGTCATGAGGCTGGGCTCTAATCCGGTATGACTGGTGTCCTTAAAGAAGAGGTAAATGGAACCAAGATATATGAGAGAATGCCATGGGAAGACAAAGCCATATGGGGAGAATGCCACATGGTGGCAGGGACAGTGACTACAGGATGGCAGCTGCAAACCAAGGAATGCCAAGGACTGTTGGCAGGCCACCAGAAGCTATAAGAGACCAGAAGAACCTCCGCTGCAGGTTTAAGAGGGAGCATGGCCCTCACAACACCTTGATTCTGGCCTCCTAGTCTCTGTAACTGTAAGACAATAAAGAAAACGAACACAGATCTGAATTGGAAAGTAAGAAACGCAAGCCCTAGGCCTGCAGCACAGACAGTTTGAGAAGTTCTCCTCAAGATGAGGCAAAAAGTTAAATCAGCAGGGCACAGACAGGGGACTTAAATGACCCAGAGATAAGCAGAGTCTACAGAGAAGGAACAAAGGCAGCAGAACCAGTCAGGTATTGGGATTGAGAAACCCTTAAGTCAAGGGCTAGTGAAACAGCGAAGCTGCCAGTCTGCCTGAGAATGGTGATTATCCATGAGAAATGCTCGGCCATGCCCTCTACCCACCCGGGCCCCATAGATTTCTAAAGGTAACTTAATTTTACCCAGGACATCGGGGTATTTTCAGAAATATTTGGGAAAGGAATACGTGGAACATACAAATCAGTAAGTGGGAACTCACAACTCTAAAATACGAAATTTTAAAATAGTTACACTGTAGGTGATTGAAGAGATCAACATACTTCCTATCTGTGAGGCACAGTCCCACACCTTTACAGGTATTCCCAGCTGATGTTCGCAGTGATGGTTTAATTTCCTCATTTCAAAATGAGGGTGAGTATCTTGCCCAAGATACAACAGTTAGGGAATGGAGGCACCCGACTCCAAACCCAGGTTTCTCTGACACCAGTGCTTCTGTTTTTAACTATGCTCCTTTATTACTTTCCCAGAAAATGTAAGTGAGGCATTTTTACCTGCTGGTGAAGCTTGAGAAAACGTGTTTATATCTTTGTATGTATATAGGCCACTATTAACCACCTAATAAATGCCAGACCCAGTAACAATTTTCTTTTATCAATTCTAACACTCCATTATTAACCACATTATACCTATGGAGTAATAAACTCTGGTTATTTCAACATTTTTAGAACTGAAAGAGAAAGAATTTAGACTCAGATAGACTCCTCCACTGAATTCCCTTCCACAGCTCCGTCACAGCCCCATTCCTTCTCTCAGTACTAAGGTCGGGTCCCCTGGTTCAGGCACAAAAACAGACCATCCGCAGCCCCTGCCTTGTGGTGTTAGGAGCCTTGCATCGGTCATTTTGCCTTCAGGGCCTGCAGGCTAGGCAGTCAAGTAGTTTGATGATGTCTGGAAGAAAGGACAAAGGCACAACAGGAGCATTTTCCCTCAAAGTGACAAATTCCAGTTTAATTACATTCTACACTGTTCCCTCTGTGAAAGTACAGCTGCTGTCCCACCAGCAGCTGGGGGAAGCAAAAACCTCTCAGCTGTTTGGAAGCAGAGACCACAACTTAGAGACTCACTGTCTACCGAGTAATGTAACTAGTCAAAAATCTAGCACCTGAGAATTAGTTCAGGAATTCTGAATAATAAGAAATTCTAAATAATAAATAAATCTAATAAAAATGTTACAGAATTAAATTATTATAAAAGTTAAATATGGACCCTGGAGATAGAATTCCTAGATTCCTTTGGGTGTATTTGCTACCAGATATGATCTTAGGACAGTCAAGTAACCTATTGTGTCAATTTTATTACCTTTAAAATAGGGATAATAATAGTAGTACCTACCTCAATGGGTGAGACATGTTGGCATATACTTCATTTTATAAAAATATTTGTTGATATTAGGAGCAGCCTTCAGGTATCAGTAGAAATTGATGTCTGTGAAACAATTACGTAATTTGTAGTAAAAATGAAAGAAAACCATCTACGTGGCTGGTAGTTTATTTTTTAGTTGGGTCTTCTCCAAATATTCCAGTTTTTTACCTCAAAAAGTGATCACCTCAGAAAACCAAAACAGCTCAGTATGTGGGTTGCTTGAAGGAAGAAGTACATCTTACATATGCCTAGTCCAGTTCTTATCTTTACAAACATATTTCTTCCTCTGCATTCTCTGTTTTCCTTGACTTATACCACAGAGATAGTGGTACATATTTTAAGAACTGAGAGGCAGAAGGTCCAACTTCTACTTTTGTTGTCTGTATTTCTGTAGTTACTATAAATCCATCAGCATGTTTCCCTCTACAGAAATCAGATTGATAAATCCCTGCCCTGCTTATTTCACTGAGTTTTTATGAAGACAGAAGTGAAATTACCTTGAAAAATGTGCAATAATAAATAGAGTAGATAAACCTAGAATCCATTTATTTAGTCATAAAGACTAAAGTAATGCAGTTTTGCTGTAAATAAAATGATGTCTATAAAAAGTGTGTGGTTTGAGTAAAATAGAATGAATTTTTAAATGTATCTTAAAGGACACACAAGGTAATATATACCACTCTATTTCTCCAGTAAAGGGACAATATTATCCTTTTATTTTGGTTAAGATTGATAAAGAATATGGAAAGAATTTTTTTAAGTCTTTTTTTTTGAACATCAATCATACAATTAATGGTCAAATCTCTAACAATATACTCATCAAACAGTTCATTTTCAAGGGCCTACTTTCTGCCAGGTAACATGAGAAAACAAAGTAGAAGAATGGGAGTATGTATTAGGTAGCAGGCGCGGAGCAAGTTTCTTAGCATTTGTTATTTTATACATCCTTAAAAGAATACTACGACATAGATATTATTTCAATTCCATAGATAAAGAATCAAGATCAGAGAAGTTTTATAACTTGCTCATGGACACAGAGCTAATTCAAAGCAGCAGCTGGACTCCAATACAGGTCTCTGCAGAGGCAAATCGAGCACTGTTCCGGCCCATGACATGTGGCCCAGGCTTCTATGGACTCTTCCTTCTGGATGGAGAGGAGTTAGTGTGTGCGTGTGCATAAGCAAACTAACTCGATGGTGTGAGTGATGTCAAAGAAGTAAAGTACTTGAAAGACCTTAAGGGCTTTGCAAACAGTAAAGCTAAATAAAAAATAAGAGGTATTAATGACAATGGCAGTAAGTGACCAGAAAGGTCGGAGGAGTGGCCACACAGGCCAGCAGGGCTGGAGTTTGAAAAGCAGCTGGAGAGTAGAGTCGGCTCGCTAAAGATCGGTGCAAAGTTGAGTAGTCATTTCAGAGGTGAGATCACCTGAAAAGTCGACACTATTTACTGTCTGGCTCTTTACAGAAAATGTTTGCCAGCTTCTGATCCATAACTCATGCTCATTTATTCCTGACACCACCACTCTGAGGTAGTTACTGTTATTATCCATATTTTACAAATGAGGGGCTTTCAGATATTTCCTGCAGGCTCTAGAGACATGGACGCGGGAAAGATCAGAATGCTCAAAATGGTGGCTTCTCTGATGGCATAGTTATTATTTGAGGTTTAATTGAAAGTGGAAAAGTTATGACAATAATTGTGCTCTTATACTTTTCCTCTGTACAGTAATCTCTAGAGTCAGCAAAAATTGGTGATCTTGCATTTGTATCAACATTTTAGAGTCTTTCCATCTAAAAACTCTGTTCTTCTGCCTCAGTGAGTAAACAGTTGGAGCCTGAAATGGAAAAAGTGCCCTTATTTCTCATGAAACATACTGTAATAATGGAATCCTCTTAATAGACAAATATAAAAATGGAATCCTCTTAATATATAACCAGTCACTCTTTAAGAGGCCACTAGATTTTAATTTGAGAAACTGGATGCAAGCTTTAACCCTAATAAATATACCATATATTTTATTCTGGATAAGATATTTGTATCCAAATTTTTTTAGCTTAAAAAAAAGTACCAATAATAGTTAACTAATGTCTATTTAGCATATACTTTATAGCAAGGTTGGCAAAGTAAGGCCTGCAGGCTAAACCTTGCCCTCCACCTGTATTTGCAAATGAGGTATTTTTTTTTTGCAGGAACACATTATTTTGCATATTGTCTGTTGCTGTTTTCATGCAACAGCAGAGTTGAGTACTCATTTCAGATGTAAGATCTCTTGAAAAACCTAAAATATTTACTCTCTGCCTCTTTACAGAAAATGTTTGCCAGCCTCTGAGTAAGCACACAACTCATTTATTCCTGAAAGCAACACTATGAGGTAGTTACTGTTATTTTCCACATTTTACAAATGAGGAAACTGAAGCATAGAGACATTTAGTAACATGGTCAAAGTTACAAAGGGAGTGGAAGAGTTGGTGTTAGAATGACTACAACACTAAAATTAAAGAATAGCATTCCAAGAAGTGGGAAAGGACATTGTAAAGCATTAAAGTTTCATGAATCAGCTCTTGAGAGGCAGTGTGCCCCTAAAAATCAATTTTTGAAGTTACACAGAAGTCGTTTCGAATTCTCCACTTTGGTTTTTGTGACTTTGTGCCAATATTTAAATCGAGTCCCTACTACCTTATTTATAAATTGGGTTAATTACACTTCCCTTGCATAATTGCTGTGAGAATTCAAGCAAGTACATGTTAGAAACCACACAAAGCATGACACCTCATGAGTGATAAGCAAGGGGGCCTCTTCCATGGGCTTATCATCTTCGTTTTACCTACCTCTGGTGCAGTATTCAACACTGTGTTTTATTTCCTTGCCTAACTCCCTTTCTCCTTCACTAAACCATGAACCTCTAGGAAGGAAGGATATCACTTATTTGCTTCTGTGTCCCTAGATTTTTGCACAGAATGTAGCCCAGAGGAGTCATTAAATATTCATTGCCTATATTACCAGTTTCTAAAGAAAAAAGGTGGTAGATTTTGTCACATTTGTTTCTTTCTGGGCCACATCAGAGAGAGAAAATGTTCTTTTTCCATTCCAATATTTTTAGGATATAAAAAGGGGCTTCATTTGTTGGTTCTGCATTATGGCTAGGCCTGAAATTTATTGTCACATTGGATAGTCAGCTTATTGTAGCCATTTTTATTCCTTCTTGGTAGAATCAATTAGGTAATCAAGATGAAACATGTGTCTATTATTGGATTCAGAAGCATACAGTATTATTTCTTCAAAGATACTCCTAAATCATCGAGGAATGTACCACCAATCAGAATGCTTAATTTGCTGAACTCTCATTCTTTTCACTGGGGTAGAAAATGAACACATACTCATGGTTGCTGGATGGTCTGTCATACATCACCTTAGGCTAGTTAATTCACTTCAGAATGATTACTTTTTCTTATGCCCTGAGGCTTTAGACCAATATGTATTTTCTGGTCCACTAAACAGCTGTCAGTGTCAGCTAGGTATCCTTATTCAGGTCTCAGCCATGCTTCTGTCTGTGAAATGGGAGCTGTGACTCCTCCCTCACAGATGCATTAGGGAGGTAAGTTGGAATCACAAATGAAAGGCACCTGGGAGAGCCTGGAGAACCATAGTTCACAGTACGTGGTCATTACCTCTCATGGCCCCTTTTTTTTTTTGTAATTAAGTATGAGCACTGAGGTTTAATTAGTTAAATATATAGATTATCCTTTCCAAGGAAAGCAGACCAATAACAAAACAAAACAGACCAGACTAAGGAAAGGCCACTTTAGATTTTTATTGATGTATATATGTGTGTATATGTATGTTGGTGTGTGAGTGTATGTATATGTGTATATGGTATATGTGTAGGTGCATGTGTATATATGCATACGTATATGTATGTATATATACATATAATTACTTGTATATTAACTTCTGTTACCTTTTTCAGACCAGGCTGCTGGTATTCAAATCCTCACTATAACTGAAAATAATTACTCTATGATCTCAGTTGATGTTGAGGAAAATTATGTCATAAGTACTCAGTAATCATCTCTTGAGCTAATCATATATTTAAAATAATACTGGCTCTCTTAAGCTGGAGTTTTTTTTCTTTCTTTTTTGATTGTTTTCCATTCTTCTGTGTCCTCTCAAGAGTGTTTAATTGTACCGTGTGTCTATCAAGCACTGCAGAGATGCAGAAGTGATTGTATAGTTCTTAACCTCAAGAGATGCAGAACTTAGTCACCTCAAATACATGTTTGGACAGTAGCAGAAGTAAGTGAAGATAAGAAAATAAATAAATGAACCATGATTCTTAGTAGACAAAACAACTTTTTTCCTTAAGAATTATAGAAAAGGCAATGATATCACAGAGGAAGCAATCACATAATTTGCCTGGCAGAATATAGGAAGGTTTCAAAACTAAAAGGCTTTATCTGAGGCTTGATAGTTGAAGACTTTTTTCCCAGATGTACAAACTTGAAAGTAGAATTCTGAGCAGAAGAAATGACAAGCAAAATCCAAGACGTGTGAGAAATAGTATTGTTTCTAAATAGGAGCTTGATATTGGTATAAGACATAAGAAGCAAGAGTTAGTACTATTTACATAGGCAGGATAGTTACTCACCTAACCAATGAATTTAAGGCTTGATCCTTTTAAGTAGAGAATAACTTAATAATTTTACATAATGTTATGACATGATTATATCTCTTGATGGAAAGGTGATTTCAACAACTGGGAATTTGTTGACAGGTATTTGGAAGATTCAAGAATAATGTCAAGGTGATTAATGTTGAGACTTTCGTAATAACATAGGTTAAGAGTCCATCAAGACTAGAAAGAAATAATTGTAAATGGACAAGGAGATAGATACCCATAGCACCAGAACTTTGTGAGTGTGTGTGTGTGTGTGTATGTGTATGTGTGTGTTAATCAACAAATATAAATAGAAACTGTTGCTTCATCAGATGCTGGGCGTAATGAAAATAAGGCAAATAAAATGACTTCCAACTTCCCTGTAACATCACAAAGCTCTTACTACATTACACTGTACTTGCAAGTGTAATCATCTTACTTTCCTTTTATCTGTAAACTTAACAGAGTGCCTGACATATATTAGTTAGTCAATAAATACTTGTGGAATGAATAAGGAGAGAAATTTACAGATCTAGATAATAGAGGATGGAGAGTAGGTTTATGGGGATAAGATAATGATGTCTGTTTTGGAAATAAAGTGTCTGTGGTTCCATGTTATATACATCTAGCAAGTCATACCTGAATAAAGAGCTCCTGAGAGAAGTGAGCTGGAGCTAGGGGGTCATTAATATAAGAGTTTAAGATATGGGTATAAAGCAGGTAACTTCAGGAGAGAAATGCTACTCTATCTCTCTGTTTTATAGTGAAACTGTCCTCCTAACTTGCCACTTACCCCAACTCTTCTCATGTCCTCCTGTGTCCCTTTCTATTGTACTCTATCTGAAGACCAACATTGATCCAGTGTAGACCATTGTTTAAATGCAGCTCTCCAACTGACCATTTCTTTGGTGATGATGGTCTGTTTAAGGCCAGCCATCTACAGAATGGGTTTCAAAGTGAGATTCTGAAAAAGATTCAACTTCTGCATCCTATTCCTGTCATCATTAGCACCAAAGATCCTGTACGCTTACGGAATAAAATAAACCCTATTGCATTTTTTAACTTTCTTAATATTAACTCATCTGTTGTTATGTAAGACCATGCATGGAAACATTCTTTAGGATTTAGGATGTGATGATTTACACTCAAATTTTTGCATCAGTACATCTAGTTAAGACAAAAACTAATGTTTCATACAATCATTTCTGATATGCTTCTTTGTGGTCAAAGGTAGTGAAAAGTTAATCACTTCTTGTACTTTAAGAACACATTCAGTGTATTCATTTCATTCAATGGATATTTAATATTATTGTTAGCTTTATAAGCAATGATAATTCTAGGTAAGTCAGTTAGATTTCCCTACCCAACTTAAGTTCACATTTATTCACAGATTCATCATTGTGAAATCAAGGAAAATTGCACTGAAATAATTGAAATAGAAATGAAATATTTAGCATTTTCAAAGTACTTCACAAACATTTATTTTTATCATGAGCCTTAAAATAACACTATGAGTATTGTGAAAAAAGTTATTTCCTGTCAAAGATAACTTTGACAGTATTGTAATTCATTGCACAATTCATACACTTGGTAACTTTGAACCTTAAACTTGAGCAGACCCAAGTTCTATTCATTTATCATGCAGCTTCTTAGTAGAGACAACTTGTCTACTGGAAATTCTTCCTGAGGATTATTAACTGGAAATACCATTTTACTCCACTGATAATATGTACTCACAAATTTAAATTTATGACTTAACTATGTTGATATTCTTAAAACTTTTGATCAATGTGTCTAACTTCATTGCATTGATATAATTTGACATGAAGTACATATTGGAGCTCTAAAATCACAAAGTGTAGCAGTATTTTAGTGAGAAATTGAGAAAATGTTAAGAGGAACTGACATTAATGTGCAATAGTAAGCAATGTTGAGAGCAAAAAGAAGAGAATGCTGGATTGGCCTGAGGAAGGAGCAGTTCATCTAAAAATCTGTCCTCCTTTTAAAGAAAAATACAGAGCAGTTCAGGAGACAGAGTTTGGGATCTCACTACTTGCTTCTTCACCTTTCATTCAAAAATCTATTAATTTCAAAATTAACTTCTGAAAGTTAATTGAATAATAAAAATTGTCATTTTTTCTGCAAGAAAAATACCTGGCAAATTGGATTTTAATAAGTTGTAGTTCAAAGTGTTTAGATGTGTGACCTCTGTATCCTGAACTCGGAAAAAAAGGATCATAACTCATATTTTTAAAGCAGGCATAGTGGGACCACAGCATCTGGCAATTGGAGATATTAATAAGCACTCGAAGAATGAATGAGTGATGTCATACTATTCTAGATTTCTGGAGCAACCATTTTCCAATTCTACTCCCTAAATACACATTTACTTTCAAACACAGTATTATTCAGTCTAATCCGTGAAAGCCAGTGCACTGCACAGATTTATCCAAGAACCTCAATCCAATCCAGCGAAATAAGCAATTCCCAGATGGTATGGAGAGTGCCTGAATGGAGGTATTCAGAGAAATCAGGGAACATCCATAAATAAGGCTAGTCTCCAATCTAGTGTCAACCTAGCAAAATATGCTTGATGAGTGTTAAGGAAAAATCCCAGAAAATGTGGGCTCTTTTAATGTTGTGGAATGATCTCTCATGTATTTTTCAAAAATAACATTACTTTTAAGAAAAATGGGCACTACTGGTAATAGAAAAATCGTGCTCTTATTGGCTAACTCAAGAAAGAAAGAAGGTTAAAAGTTGACAGTAAGGGCATAGGAGGAAGATGATAGCCAGAGAGAATACATGCAGTGGAGTAGAAATCCTCAGACTGTTTGTCAAGATGGCTTCATCTCTCTAGATCATACATTCCTTATCTGAAGTATATTTTTCAGATCTATTCCTGATCCATTTTTCTATAAACTACAGTTTTGCTGATATTAATCATTCTTGTGGCGTATTGTTAGGATGGGGAAATTTCAGGATATGGAAGGCTCTGCTCTGATAGAATAATTTTCATTGTAAGTATTTGATTTGAGAGTCTATAGAGTGAAGGATTTAACCATGCCCCACAAGAGATCTGGCCTTTGTCCTTGTCTCTGGGAGGAATCTTTGTTTGCTTAGGGCCTTAAAGTAGATAATAACAGTGTGATTTAAAATTGGGCCTGGATATGCCAAAAACAGTATGATTTAGGGTGGGGGCTTTGGGTAATGAATTGTCGATCAATCTAAACACTGAGATCAACTACACTGACACCCAATTAATCGATCAAGCCTGCATAATGGGGCCCCAGTAAAAATCTGAAATCGAGGATCGAGTGAGTTTCCCTGGTTGGCAGTACTCTGTGAGTATTGTCACACGTTGATGCTGGGAGTAACAGGGAGATTAACAGTTCTGTGTTTGGTACTTCTCCTGGACTTTTCCCTGCAAATCTCTTCCCTTGGCTGATCTTAATCTGTATCATTCCTTCCCTGTGATAAACCATAACTGTGAGTCTGACAGCTTTCAGTGAGTTCTATGAGTCTTTCTAGTGAATTGCCAAACCCAAGAGTAGTTTGGGAAACCTCTCAAATTTGCAGTTGGTGTCAGACATGAGGGTGGTCTCATTTGGACTACTGGGGTCCCTCTGATCTTCGCAGTTGGCTAAGTCTCACAGTTGGCCTAAACTTTTGCAGGACCACAATAAAGAGCCATCTTTGAGATACTTCCTATGCGAATCACCTGCAGGTGATACAAAGAAGAATAAAAATTAATAAGCAGCTCTCTAGGATCTCAAAATCTTGTGAAAGATATGCATACACTGTAATTTTAATGCAAGACTTAATGTAGCATGATGTGTTGAAGCCGACAAACAGAGAAGGAAAGAGAAAAACAGTCCCTGGCAGCAGAGCACCGGCTTGGCACAGACAGCAAGACGTGGTGTTGCTAGAATCTGGCCTGGCACTCTCAACTAGGCTCGAGTTTTCTTCTGTTGTACATGAATAATTTCACAGAACAGCAACATCAAACATGGCCACCCTGTGACATGATACAGGAAGACAGCAACCAGACTCTGCTCTAATCATTTCTGAACAAAGACAAAGCAAGAACACTATCCACAACCCCCAAGGGACCAAACATCTCCTTCACGGCTAATGAGCAATTGCTGCTTTTCCTTTGTTCTTAAAACAATTATAGCTTTAGACTTGTTTTGTTCCTGCTGCCTTTGAGACAAGATTAGTAAAGAGGCAGAAGAATATAATAACCATTGCTTCCAGAACATACCCAAATAAGAGCAAAACTCTTCTTTCTTAAACTCTCCCTCAAACCAAACACTTACCCAAGCCCTGGAAAAGGATGAAATAGGTCCCTTTTCACATTCTTTTATTGAAAAGCCCCATAGCCCCCTCTGCCTCATTGTCACAAGTCAGTAAACCCAGCTTTTTGGACTGTAGTGTGTTCCTGGCAGTCTGACTGAGGGGCATACAAGTATGGCACAGATCTGATTTTGAAGGGAAGAGGTATCAATAGAACAATGCTGTTGATTTTAACAATACTCCTGTTGCTGTTGTGCTTCTTCCTGGATGAGAGGACTTTGCAAAGTCCACACAGCAAACTAGCAAACAACCTGAGATTGTAACTATGGCCTGTCTTCCAGTGCACTGCCCTATGAATTGCACCATTCCGGTTTTTTTATTTTCTTTACTCTTCATATGATACAGTTGAGAACTAGAATAAAATTTAAATTAATGCAATTTAAAAAGCTATGATGTCTAGTATATACATATGTGATACAATGATATTCAGAACAACCCTAGGACTTACTGATTACAAAACAGAAATTGCAGATGACTGATATTCTTTAATTAGAATGTCAAATCTGGTAGGACAGTTTATATGAGCTTTAGTAAAGTCTTGTTTCAAGCTATGTAGTTACTTTATTATGTCAATCCAGACCATGCAACTTTGTTTTTCACAATTAAAGATTATGTATATATAAAAAATGTATGCATATGTGATGCCGGAGTTCTTGTTCACGAAGCAGAAGAATGAGCTTAGCAAACAGCCAAGGTAGGACAGCAAGGTACAGGCTTTTACTTAGAAATAAAGTGAAAGGACAGAGCTCCTGGCTCACGCCAGGAGGGGACAAGAGAGCCTGGTGTGGTGCGTTGTCTAGGGGTTTTATAGGCAGATGAGTATTTTTTGAGAACATGAAAAAAAGGTTTAGGGGTGTAGACCTGCTACATGGTGTCTGAACACCGCAAATTAACTTAACACAAGGAATTCCTCACCCCATCTCTCTCCGGAACACCTGCATCCTGGTCTAGGAGCATATCAAAAGGTGGCCTGCCCAGCCCCCAAGGTGGGCTGAGGTATTGTCTGTTTGCTAAAGAGTAAGCTAAGAATCCTGCTTCCCAAACTTCCTGGGTGTTAAAATGCAATCTTATCTTTAAGGTGAATCTTCCCTGCCTTTCACTATGTTGTTTTGTTATGTCCGGATTGCAGTATCCTCAGAGACCAGAGACCACCAGGGAGACCGAGTCACGTATGCAAGAGCAAAGGGCGTTTATTACGGGCTTAAGCTCGGACTCCCAGCATTTCCACCTAGGTAGTGGAGGTGAGCTGAGAGCCCCAGACAAAGGTGGGCAGGATTTTATGGGCGTTGGGAAGGGGGAGTTACAGGAAACTGGGACATAGACACAGCAATCCAATCATAGTTACACAACATTATTGACGACAATTCTAGCCATACATGTCATTTAGAGCATTCGTTACTTTTGGCGGGATCCAGTCACAATATTTAAGGTATCTTTGAAATTAACCAATTACAGAGCAAGCCTAGGGTCTTCTTTGGCGACTAACAGGTTAACTTTTGCTTTTTGCAACAGGATTTTATCTATATCTCTTGCCCACAGACCCCATCCTCAGGAATGTAGGGAGGCTTTCAGCTTCTCCTGATTGGATGGCAGGAGGGTAGTTACATGCTTTGGGCAATATGTAACTACCTGATAGTTTCGGGGAAACTGAAACTTAGGCCTTCTAGTTTCTGAGGCTCCTTGAAGCCTGTCATGGCGTTAGTTTGGTTCTTTCAGTTTACAGCTGGATGTGCATGCTAAATTAGTTGCCTGGTTTGCAAAACCACCCCATCAGATCTGAAAGAGGAAAGACAGCACATAGGCCTGGGCCTTTTAGCATGCTAAAGTGAATCTTACACATGATCACAAATGATTAGCATAATAAAAACATGTGCTACTTTTCTTTGTCTAGGGAATATTAACTGATCTTACTGACGAATGACCCTGGAGCTTAATGTTTAACACAGAGTTTTGGTAGGGGGTTTCTTTGCATGTAGTTACATTGCTCTGACTGCAGATATTTTGCCTTGCTTTTTCTGGAGGCCCTCCCCCCTACTCTGACTACACCCACGGTCCCTGTCTCATATGTACATATATGTATCCACATGCATATATATTGAAGATACATATATAATTGCTCATCTATATCTTTCAACTTTGTTAACATTAACAATACTATCTTTTCTGATTTTTTTTTATTCTACGACTGTGCACCTAATATGAAAATAAGCCACAATAAAGGATATTTTTGGCAAAAATATTTGTGCTTCTCAAATGCAGTTTCTATTACTATGTTAAATGAAAAAGGAGTGAATAATCAAAGAAATTAAGGAAATGCTAAGTCCTTCAACAGAATATTTCTCAGAACATTTAGTTTATTACTGTAGTCTTTCAGTGTCCGGTAATTTGCCCTGTGCCTGCCCCCCGCCCACTTCTTGATCATCCCGTCGGTGAGGCTGGTGGGAGACTAGCAGTTTGCAGAACAACATCTGAAACATGGTGACTATTTTATTTCCTTTATTTGCTTGTTTGTTAACTGTTTTCTCCCTTTTATTTTTCTTGCACAAATACTCACTGAGTGCTCGGCATGCTAGGCTTTGGCTAGAGAACGTGGGGGAGGGCAAGTAGGTAATGCAAAACTGAAGCACACAATGTTCTGGACTTGCAGAAAATACACAATTTCACTGGGCTAAAAGAGTGAAAAAATGCTTATGAAAAAGGCTTTATATAATTTCTCAGTATACACAATTGCCATTTGGGTGAAGAGGGAAAAACTGACGCTGTTGGAAGAGGGATTAGAAAAGGAAAGCTACTGATGGGTTTGGAAAAGGGAAAAGGAAGGGGCGAGAGAACCATCTAGGTGGAGAGAAAATTTTTGAAAAGTCCTGGGGGAGGTGTCTCATGTCAGATAAAGAGTCAGAGAGTGAACAGAGAGTAAGTGGTCTGGCAGAAGCCTATGAAGAAGAGTTTGGGTCATTTATTTCTGATGATAAATGAAAAGCTCATTATTCAAAAAGTGGAATATACAAATTCCAAACACTCAGTGATAAATATTGTTCCACTCCCTATGAAAACTGCTCTTTTAGGAAGTGGTGTATTCGTTTTATAATTATTTCTTAGGTGTATCATTCAGATTTTCTGGTTTTGTCAGTTTGTTTTCGAGGAAGTGGTTTTGAAGATTGATTTGTCTGTTTCTCACCAACAATTTTGCCTCTGCTCTCAAGACTAGGATGTCTTTGAAGAGCAGGAGTCATGAAATAGTCAATTTTGTGGATCCAGAGCCCATTGCAGTATCTGTGTGGTGATCAACAAAACATGTCCCTGAAGGAAAGAATGCATGAGTTGCTAATGAGATTGGGTTTTTTCAGGAAAACCGAGATTCAGGGAGAGAAAATACTACAATGGTGCAATTAAATAGCAATATAACTATAATTTAGTGGGTGCTTATTTTATGTGAGCCACTGTGTACAGAAAATTAAATTCCTCGTAACACACTCATGATCTGGGCATAATGCTTAGTCCACTTATTCACATGGAAACTGCAACACAGAATGGTTAAGTAACCTGAGTGATTTGCATTGGCAGGACCATCATTTGAAGACACTGGTTTCAGAGCAGCAGTTATCCCCTGTGCAAACACCATTGTTCACCTCTGAGAAACTAAGGAATTAAAACAGAAAGCAAGCAGGAAGGATGTGGCTAAGGGAGTGTAAATGAGGGACAATATGAAGTAGAGTTAAAGGGGCTTAAATCCAGGAATGGCAATATGAGAAAAACTTTGAAAAGGAGTCCAAGCCATACTGTGTGTTTTTCGATTTAAAATTTTTTCCTGGTCAGGTTATCAGGCACTGTGCCAAGTGTTGAAATCTACCTTTGAGTAAGAAGTCTTCTGAATAGGTTAGGTAGCACCAAGGAGCAAATCACAGAATATAGACAGAAAAGGGAAAACACAGAGAAAAGAACAAGTGCACTTTGGATTCATTATACGTTTTAATGTATAGCAAAACACCTGTTTGATATTTTCTTCAAAAATTTTATTTACCTCCAAATACTAATAATACTATTAATTACCATGGATTGGGCAATCACTTTGTGCATGACACTGTGAAATGCAGTTTACAGTGAGTAAATATTTAAGTCACAAAATACTAAGGTATATATGTTCTACAGTAAAGGAATCTGGGACTTAGAAATTACAGTTTGCTAAGAACCATGCTTTATAAACAAAAGAGCTAAAAACTGTCAGACTTAAAACCGGTGTTCTCAATCCATAATCATTATGGTGGAAATACATGATTCATTCAACTCCATATTTCCATAAAAATTTACATTTAATCATTCAGTTGTCGCTATTCAATTCAAGATTTAGGGGACTATGGGCATCTGAAATCAGCATTAAGATAGAAGATATCATAAATTCTGACTCTTTCTTGCTGTCAAAACTATGAGAAAAATGCATTTTGCCATAATCACAGTCTCCTAGATCCTAAATATATCTAATTATTCTATGTTAAAGTTATCTCTTTTGAAGTCTAGGAACATTTAATAAAATTTGAATGCCACACTCTTAATTTGCATGCCACATTAATTTGGCCTATTTTAATCAATAATTTAAAAGCAAAATGGATCATACGCAGTTGCGAAATATTGTAAATCTCAGAAAGTTATAATAAATGGCCAAAACCTAATAGATCATCTAATGTAGCTGAACAGTGCAGCCAGATGAGAAAGAAAAGTTAGACGGAGATAATTCGTTAAATCGAAAAATAAGCATTCGGCAGTAGCCTCCCTTAATAATTCTCTATGTCAATTTCGCTATTCATGTGGCCAAGTTTTCTTTTTTTTTTTTAATGGAAATAGGAGAAAATTCAAAGCAAAAATAGGGCCAAAACATGACATGCTTTCAGTCCTGTTACTACTTCTTATGTATTCTGAGCACATTGGTTAACCTCTGACCACAGGTGGTGTGTCTGGGAAGGCAAAGGTAGAGGTGTTCTGTAATTGCTTTTTGTTTCTGTTTGCCTGTATTTATCTACATGAAGGGAAAACTATTTAAGAAGAGTATTCTAATAAACCAGTTAGTCAAGAGGCATAGGAAACAGTATTAATGATGGTGAGAAATGTTCAGATTATGAGTATGTTTCAAAGTTACAGTTGACAGGACTTTTCAGTGCTTTTGATGAGAGTAAAAAACACAGTAGGATGACCACAAGAGATCTAGCTTGGGAGAGGATGGAATTGGTGTTTCCTGATGAGGGAAACTTTGAGAAAGGCAGCTTTGGATTTAGGGAAGCAAGCAAGAGTTTGGTTTTGAATATAGTCCCTTTAGATGTCCAAATTGAGGTGTTCAGTAAGCAGTTTAGAATGATATACTTCCAAGATTATAGATAAATCAAAATAACACTTGTATTTATTTAGTCACCAGATAAAACACTTAGCACTTAATTGATTCAAGTAGATTAAACAAACATAATAAGCACAGTAAGGTTATGAGAATGCAAAAATTATAAAGATAAATGGTAAAAAAAAAACTAGAATGAAATGCCCCAAACAGTAAGAGGTTTTAGAGTGAAGTGTGTTTTTTTTCCTGCTTTCTATAATGTAACACTTTGCTAATTCATAAGCCACAATTATATCTTATCTCAAATAATGTACTTTATCCCTAAAGTTTTACCCAGTTCTAATCTCTAACCCATGTGGAGAGAAAACAGTATTTTTAAAAGGGAGAGAAAAGTCTGATTATATCTCTTCCATCCCCACACTTCACACACTCCCCTAGATGAAACTTCCAACTACTCTTATATCAAATCCCAAATCTTTTACATAATGAGAAAGCTCCTTCGTCTGTTCCCTATCTTCTGACCACTTTTACTCTCATCTTCCTAACTCCCCCTCTGGTTAACCCTGGTTTCATTGGCATTTTCCATTCCGCCTGGCCTTCAAGGACCATCTTCTCTTCTCCAGGACCTTGGACCCATGGTGCTTCTCCTCTCTGCTTCCTCTATCCTACTGTTAACTTTCAAGGCCTCGAACATGTCATTTCCTTGGAGAACTGCCTTCACTACTTCCTCGGAACTATTGTCTACCCCTTCAAGTACAAAATCTCATGTAACTCTGCACTCTTATTTTATAGATCTTCAGTACGATTATGATTACGCAGTCACCTTTATAAGAATCCATGTGAATATTAATTTCCCATGGGATAGTCAGGTGCATAAGGTCCGGGCAGTGAATATACCTAATTCACTCTTGTAGATGCAGCATGTAGTAGACTGCTTTGCGCATAGTAAGTGCCAAATAGTATGCAGTATGCGTGCGAGATAAAGGAGAAACAAGCAATCAGTATTGAAGGAGGAGGAAGATTATAGAGGTAAGACACAGGTGGGGATCTTCTAGAGTTCTCAGTCCAGTAGAGGCAGTGGAGATAATGTGTGGAGGGATCTTTCATTTCATTTATTAAAGTTACTGAGAAGGTTAGTGATTCTTACAGAGAATGAACAGTGGTAAAAATCACATTGGGTTTCAATCTTTCTACTATCCTATTTTAGTCCTAATTTGAAGGTTTTGGAAAAACTATGTATATATATATTTTTATTTTTGTATCAGTAATAACAATTACATGAGCATATTTTTATTATTAAAGCTGCTTCACTAGATATATTTGGTGAAGAAAAATGTTCACGGAGATAGTGTGATGCAAAGATAGATGTCAGATACATGTTTTTGTTCCCATAGTATCATTAATTTGTTGTTATTGGAACACTTGTATTTAGATTATCTTTATTTTAGCTTTTTCTGTTTGCAAAGTGAATAAGATAAGCTTTAACCAGGTCTCTCAAATTCTTTCAAAATTAAAATACCATGGTTTGAATTTTTTTAGCTCTAGTTCAGTCAACCCTTAGCATCTGGCATTTTGCACATCATTGTGATTCTTCCCAGTAGTTAATTTGCAGTTCTATTTACTCCTAGTCTTTTTGCATATCATGATCCAAATAGACATATCTAAATAAAGGAATAAAGCAGTCTGTTGATATTCCTGTTTAAGTATAAAAAGATGACAAGTATGCTTTGATAGAATGATTAGTGAATTAAATTAGGAGAATTGAAGCAGTTCTCATCTGAACTACACTTAAATCACATTTATGGATGAGTTGGAATCCGTGACATAAACACTTGTTAATATTGTTGTCCATTTTTAAGGGAAATGAATGTGACTTCAATTGGATTCAGTTGATAACCCAAACAACAGTTTAATATTTTGAATTTTATGAGTGAGATGAATAGAAGAATGAGAAATAAACACAAATAAGATATAAGAAATTATGGGAAGAATTAGGAAATATTATAGACTGTCAAAGCAAAAATCACCCTGAGCAAAGTTAAAAAGACAAAAATTTTATTCTAAGCTTATGGCCATAGGGGAGAGGGACCAGAAAGGAATCTTTCACCTCAGTTAAATAAGTGGTGGGGAGAGCTGGTAAGAGCCAGGTGGGGAGTTTACAGGTAATCTTCGTTTGCTCATTGGTGTTACTCAAAGGAGAAGTAAACTTTTTCAAATCTTCATGATGGGAGGTTGTTTTACAACTCTTTGGAGTGAGAGGCTCCCAGGCAGTTAGGCTGTTACTCTATCACAGAAACGGAGATGGAGGTGATACCTTCTTTGATGAGAACACTTCAAAAGGACGGCTCCCAGGCCCTTGAGAAGGCAGTCCTAAGGTCATAAAACTGGCAAGAGAGTTTTAGAAAGATTTACGTCTCAAAGGGACAGAGAAGGAATTTGCAATTTGAAGCTTTCTAAATAAATGATCTAAGAAAAGGGAGAGGAAGGATTTTTGTAGTAGACCATCTGGGTTCCTTAGGAGCAGGGATGATAGGTAGGTCACGGGCCTAGAGGCAGGAAGAAGCCATGTGTCTAAAGGAGTCAAGCTGAGGGAAACAATACCATCCTGGTTTAGATCTAGGAGGAAAGACTGTGGAGAAGAGATTGTTTTATTTTGCATGAAGGTGATGTAATAGATTCAGAAAATAAATGGAGTAACCACTGAGTAATAATGGGTATGGAGACTGTTAATCATTTAAAGGTGCCATTTAATGCATGCAGAAAGAAAATAACATTTTTGAACACTTTTAGAAGAAAAAGAGATTTTTAAGAGATAAGTAGATACCATTGAAAGCTAATTGTTGACAAAATGAATAGCTTCACAGACAGAGTACTGATGTCAAACTCATATAAGTCCTACAATTGGGACAAACAATTCTCTAAAAAAAATGGTATTAATTGAATAAAAGATAGAAATAGCTAGATCGAGCTTTCTCTTCAGGAACTGACTTTTCTCCTAGTTTCATATTTGACAATCTCTCAAAAATCTTTAGAAAGGAAACATTAATTTATTCTAAAAGATTGACTACGTAGTGCTTATTACCAGGTTTTCAGAGACATCAATTTCCCCATCCTGTACTAAAAGGTTTACCAAAGTGTGTTAAATTGTTAGAGTCTGCCAAATGGAGAGGATGCTGTGATAAACAATCACATCCCCACTTCAGAATTTCAGCACTCATTCTGCCAGCCTCTGGGAGTGCTGACTGGCTGACAGCTCCCAGCTGAAACCTGCTTTCAGAGCTGTGGCTCCCTAATACACCACCTCACCCAAGCTCATCGCCCTTCCTGGAGACATACTAAATGCACTGACTCGTTCATGATGGGGAAGGCTGGGAGTATAAAGGACTATCCCCGCGCTCAAAGTGGGGTCACTGCGAAGGTCATCCCAGCTCCAGTGCTCCCCTGGGATTAGCTGTGGCCTTGCCTGCAAATGCGTTTCAGTTCACCTTCTCTGATTTTATTTCTTTTACTCCTTCACAATGCACAAACCTCCCATCTATAAATCTCAATCTGAGTTTGTTACCCAGGGAACCCAACCTATGGTAGTTAGTTCTAAAACTTACTTGAGGAAGCAGACTTTAAAAGGGTACTTTAGAGCCGGATCACCCAGTAGCTAGCTGGCACTGCGGAGCCCTTAACCACTGGTAGGAGGAGCCTTGATGCCCTGACATGCTGTAGCACTGCATTAGTTTTCACTAGCGGTGAACAGAGCTGGGATACAGGTGGAAAGAAATGCATTGGCCAGCTATCTCATGCTTTTGAGGGACTAAGGGAAGTTCTAATTATAATGAAAATGGAATCTGATGGCTATTACTGAGTTATGTTAATACACTGCAGGAAGAAAAGCCAAAGCTAAGCATGTCTTACTCAACAGTTGAAGACCAAGTGTGAAAGTCAGAGGGACAGCCTTAGTAGAATATGAAAGGACTACATTTCATGTCAGAGAGCAGCAAAAGCTAAAGATGAGGTCCAGACCTTAATTATACCAGTAGGAGAGTTCCACAGAACTTGAATTCTCAATCATAGCAGGTCTGCAAGGTCAAGTTTAGGACCTAGTTGTAAATGAGTGGATCTGAGACTCCAAATTGGGTCATCTGGATTGATAAATTTGAAAAGTTTGAAACCTGAGACCCCTCTGGATCCTCTAGCCCTGCAAGAGCGGCCCATTCCTTTCTGGTAGGACACTAACAACCATCAGTTCCATGAAGGTGACAGAGAGGCCACTACAGTGCAAGGCAACATAGCGCCCTATCGTCATCTCCTTTCCTGGTGACCAGACCAATAACTGTGATCAAGTCATGATATAATCTGGTTTCTGCTAGGTCTACAAAAGGAAGAAAGGAATTATATTGTAAAGAGCTGTAGGACCTAGGTAAACTCTACTGGCAAAGCTGGAAGAGGGCTGATTTCTGAGGATGTTGAATTCAGGATTTTGTCACTTAATAGTGAAATGTAAAGAATTTGTCTGACTGTAGAATTTTTCTGTAAAACACAGAAATGGGAAAGTTATCTGACTCATTTATTTTTGTAAACAAAATGTCCCTCTCTGAACATCTAATTTCAATGGTAAGCTCGCTATAGGGTTGGCCAGTTTGACAATGAACTTTAGGCAAAGTTTTTTCACAGAGAGGTTGATTTCAAAATCTATTTACACAGGTGTGATCACTAAGTATAAGAAAAAAACATTGAAGGTAATTAAGACATTGCACGGACAAATCTGATGTTAAGCCCCCTCGGAAATCAATTTAGTAAACAAATTTCAGTTTCTATGCAGAAATTTTTGACATGACTCGGTGATTTTGAAATATACAAATCTACAGCTACAGAGATGTCAAAGACAGGTAAGGCCTCAGAGAGGGTACTCAGAAACCTGACTTTTTCCCCCAACTAACCCAGAGACAAGCTAGGTTCTGAATGACTGACTCATGCCACACTTGTTCATGTTTACTCATTTATAAACTCAAATGCCAGAAGATTTATATTGGACACATATGGAGCTGGGGAAACAAAATCTCATCAGGTCATTTATGGCAGCACAGCCACTCCTGCTTTCCCAGAATCCATGCCAGCCCTGCTTATTCCCTGTGCTGTCCCCCACCCCAGGGCCATCTCCCCCTCTCTCACACCACCTTCACTGCTCTGTGTCAGGAATCACCTGTTGAGAACAAGCCATAGGCTCTCTCACCTTCCTGATTTTTCAAATGCTGCTTTTTGCCTCAAATTGTGCTTTGATTCATCTCTCTCATCTGGTGCGGGTCCCACACATATGCGCATGTGACCATCCTATCTTGTCATTGTTCTTGTTTTGGATAGCCTGTCTTTTCAGAAACTCTGTGAGTTACTCTTTTCAACAGGCAATCAATTTAAAACCTTAAAATGCATATGTTCAACAGCTTAGGCAGGTAGACAAAATTTCCTTCTCCAACGTTAATGGTAATTTTATCAAGATATTTTAAGCATGTTTAATAAATGGTAACAAGCTCTTTGTCAACTCCTTTTCCTGTCATTCATCCTCAAAGAACCTTATGTAAAAAAGGAGACAAGTCCCTAAAAAGAGGGAGATGTCTCTGGACCAGGACATGCATGTTCTCATGAGGGCTTGACAGCTCATTCTTTGGAATGGATTACCTTCTATGGGCCATTTTTTTCCCATTTTGTGTTATTTGATCCTGTTCCGAGGGCAACTTTGTCCATTACTCTGGAAGTATATTTGTCATTTCTCCATTCCCTGACTATAGTATAACATATAATTGTGTGTGTATGTGTATACGCAATGTTTTCTATCCTTACGTAGGCACAGTGACATATCAAGACAGCAGAGGTGGAGGGAGTAAATTGTCTCCAGGTATAGGCAAGAAGTGCATCGTCTACAGAGAATTTATAAAACATAATAAAACCAACATGGAATTTATACTAATGTTTAAATTTTTACAATGGTGTTACATGCAAACTATTTGGCATTGTGTCTTTGCTAAATATGGATTCTAACTTATGAAATATTTTACTGAATTTGAATAATACCTTTTAAATAGAAAAGCCATTCTTTTTAAAATTGCATATTTTGAAACTAAAGAAAAATAATAAAGTAGAAACTGTATTGTTATATTCATTATTACTACAGACCATAAAAATATACACCTCCTTTTGAAAAACACATTAATGCAATTTAAAAGTCTTAATTTATTAGGTTTTTTTCTCTTCATTCCCTATATGTACTTTATTAACTTTACCTTTTTCTGGCATGATCATTACTGAAAATAATTTTCTCACACAGAGTAAAGGGTTAAAAAGCAATCCACTCCAGTGACAAATACACTAGGTACATCATAGCAGAGACAGGTCCTTGAGAAGGGACTCAGCTAGAAGAGTTCGTTCCAGACTCCATAGCACATTAACTTACTCATTCATCTATTCATTCAGTTCTTTCATAACTGAGCACCAAATATATGCCAAACACTCTGCTGAGCTCTGCAAATACAAAGGCAAGTAAGTACTAGTCTCAGGACGTTCTTAGTCTAATAACAGAATGCAGACAGAAAATTCAGTAAGTAAAGTAATGAGCAGGAATTTTTGTTCTGTTTGACAGTTGATACACATGCCTATTCCAGCAGGCATTAAGTAAATATTTTGAATTAATTAATATATGCTGTGTAAGAAGCATGTCTAACAGAAGAGCTACAGAGGAGCATGTGAAGAGAATTGGATGTTGTCAAGATGTGGGGGGTGGGAGATAAGGTTTCAAAGATGAGGTGATATGAGATGCATCATGTTGATAGATCAGTAATAATAGATTGTAGTTTCAGATGCTCTTTTTTGGGTTATTCTTTACATAGCTTTATTGTGAAATAGCTGAGCAATGCAGATTACAGGGAAGGGTTTTAGGGAAAAAGAGATTGGAAACTGGGAGGTGATAGATTAGCAGCAACTTCAGTAGACCAGGCAAGAAATAATCAGACCCGAATAGGGCAGGCGTCATAACAGAAGAGGGGACTAAACTCAAAAAAAAATCCCAAACTGTATGATCAACATGACAATTATAGGTAGTTCCAATTTTAAAATTCCATAAAAGTTAAAAACCCCTCTCCCAATAAAAAGTACTAGTCACTTCTTGGAAGTAATTTCTGTAGAAAAGCCAGTATCTATGTGAAAGTTCAATTACAGATCATCATAATAGATCAAGGGACACTGAGTGGGTCCGGGCATTCCTGGATGTGATCATTAATAAGTTGCAATTTCGGAGTCATCACTAAGCCCATTGCTGTTTGTACTGCCAAGAGTACAAAAATACCAGACCTCCCAGAACTATAAATCCTTTTACATGTCAAAAACAGAATGAGGCTATTAAAAAAGAAATGCAAATATAATCCAAAATAAACACAGTTTTCTTCCCTAGGGGGAAGTGAATTACAACCTTTCATAATGAAATTAATGTTTATATGCACGAGCACTAAAATCAAACTGATATGCTAACTCTTTTAGAATGGAATACTCCTTAAGACTTACCAAAGATTACTTCATGGTATCAGTTTTTAAATGATTTCCTGATGATTTTCAATGGATTCTTACTTCTTTACAACATACGTTATTTGCATTAGTCATCCTAAAAATTTTAAAGGCAGTTTTTCCGTTTGGTTAAAATAACCAGAGTAAGATCCTATGAATTTCTCTTATGTTTGGCATTTTCCCTGACCTTTTAAAGCTGTATAGAATCATTCTTTTCTATGGCCATTTTATTTTGCACTTTTCTTTGTGCTACAGAATCTTGTTCTGGAAGAAAGTTTAGGGTTATATAGTCTAATAAGTACCAACTGAGAGTTCAAAGATCCTAAGTGTCTGCACAGGTAGGTATGAACTGGATTTTAGTTAGTCGTGTTCACCAACCAAAAACCTGAATAAAATTCCATATGAACACTCATAATGTAAAACAGGTATGTCTAAACCTGTTTTTTTGTGTTGAGCTCTATTTATATTAATTCCACTTAGTGACACTCAGTATGTCATTCTGAGATAAATATCTCATTCTAAATTCTAATTTTAGATTTGCAGTTAAGAACACAATTTTAATACTATGATAAATAATTGAAATGCAGATTAGGTAAGATTTAAATGTAGATCTTATGAGTCACTGTACAAATTAGATTGTTCTTCATTTGTTTAAAAAGAACTGTAGTCAAATGATTAAGCAAATTACCTGAGTGTTTGATATTTAATGGTGAATTTTCTTACGGATTCTTGGTTCAAATAGAACCTTTCAATTTGGTAGTATGTCTTAAGAATATTTATATTTATACACTTCAGTCCACCCAAGTTTTCAACTCTTAAAATCTATCCTAAGAAAGTAATTTGAAGTATCTAACAATTTTTACATATGAAAATTCTTTAATATAAATACGTTATATAATAATAAACTAGAAAACTTAAAAAATGAAAAATAAAATGACTCAACTTAGTGTACAAATATAAATTATATCCATTCAGTGACATAGACCCATTAAAATGTTTCTTTGAAGAGTATTGTAGCATATAGCATATGAACTCCCACTCTGTTACATTAAGGGAAAATTGCAAAATGCAAAAGGATACCTACAATTACAGAGAAATCAGAGTTAATATCATCTGCAGTTTGAAACAGATTGGACATAAAATGTATTATGAGTAGCTGATCTGTTTCCTTTTATAATTTTATATTTGTAATAAATTGACTTTTCCCCTACAGTGTATATGACAAATACACAGTAGATATATTTCATAGAGTAGTTCTTTTGCATTTTCATATCTAAACATCCTGTTAATGAGAGAATGATACTATTTCACTATACCTATTTAACATATATTTATAAAATGACTCATGTCCTATTTCCCATTGGAACTTTTCCAGATACATTATAAATGTTTTTCAGAACATTACACAAAGAATGTCATTATTGCATATATAGGTAAATATATTTAAGGCATAGAATGTTCACTTTGATTTGAATTTTATGCCAAATTCATTCACTGATCATCTTGTGGAATTTTCTGGCCACATGAATCATTTAATACTCAAGTTTTTATATGATGAATGATGGGAGTGTCTCTAAAAGGGGGCTGCTTTAGATTTTACCTCAGTACTGTTTGCTAGTTAGGTGACTGAACCAGAGACCTCTGGAGAAAATAATAAAAGCTGTATTTAAGATGAAATATCCTGGTATAAAATTTTTTATGGGACTTTTAATCAGACAGATCTGACTTTAAATCCTAGCTAAATTACTTTCTATGTAACCATAGAAAGGAAACAGAGTAACTGGCCATGCAACCATATGAGCTGGGTCATAGTATTATTCACATTTTACAATTAAGCATATGTAAGCTTACAAAGGTAAAGAGCTTGTCCAAATTCACCCTAACATGTGGTGTGGACAAGATCTAATCGAAGCTTTTGGATTCACAGATGACGGGCTTTCCTCCCATGTCTTGATGCCTGCTAACTTACTTTATGTCTCTGAGACTTAGTTCCTGCATATGCAAAATCATAGTTATTTTTGCTGGGTTACTGTGAAAGAGTGGCAGTCAATAATAACCACTAGTCATGTGTCCACCAGGAGTAGTAATAGTAATAAACAATATAAGCCTCCTCGTTTTAATATTAATTTATCAGTTTGGGTTTTCTAGTGCATATAAGTACAGACCCATTGTTAGAAATTTTTAGTTTTTATTTATTTATTTTTAACCCAGAGTCCAGGCCAAACCAAAAAAGTTTCTCTCTGTACCGAATAGATTGAATAGCTTTTTTCTCCTAGTTAATATTTTCATTCAGTTTAAAGTGTTTGACTATCCTAGATTAATGTCTCATTTCCAACTCTATACCTCATGTAGGCTGAAGCATTTGTCTCTTTCCCCATGTAACTAGAAAGCACAAAGCTCCTGTCAGGGACCAACAGTCCCCCCTAAATGGCTATTGACCATGCAGTCTGGTTTATACTTCATATTCTGATTTTTGTTCTCATTTCGTTTAAGAAAAGAAAAGAAATTTTCTGCATTCCAATGTTTACATACATATATTTTATCTTTTTCACACAGTCAACAATGTGGGTTGGAACATAAAACTTTGCTAACACTTGGATAACAAGGCTCAATGCCCAATTTTAGGAGATTTTTAAAAGTGATATTTGTTGCTAGATCAATATAAACTGCAGTTTAAAACCCAGTAAACAAGATTATTTTATTCCAGGTTGGATTTCTGCAAGTAATTATTTCTTTCCACTTTTTCACTGAAGTCTAGTCTCTTTATTAAAACAAAGCTATTTATTTCCCAAGGAAAAGCATACTTTTTATGAAATAGATTTTAAATTCTTTTGTGATAAGAAACCCAGTGATGTATATAATTACATAATTACCTAACACGCACATGCTTCCGTATGGTCCACCAAACAGTTTGACATTTATCATCTCATTTTATTCTCAAAATGACACTGTGAATAATCAGGAAAGGGATTAAACCTCACCTTGAATATGGGAAAATGCACAGAGAGGCAATGGAAATTAACTGGTGTTAATTAGTGGTTCAGCCAGAATGTGCATTTTATCATCAGGTACTTCACTACTTATTTTTCCCTTTAAATGACAAATAGAATTCCCCCTGATAGGAGATTGGAAAATGGAGCTAGCCAGTGGGACCCTAGGTGACTACAAACATATGCTTTGACCTGTGATAGTCTGAAGGGATGATCATTAATTCACTCATTCAACCAATAATTTACTTATTAAATGTTTATAATTATGTATTGCTACAGTGTGACAAGAATTAGTCAAGGAATTTTTGATACATTTTACTTCTATTTAACTATTTAGATGTTTTGCTTTCTAGGTAGGTCATACACCCTACCATATGGAAGAAAGCATACATTAATCAGTGTAGTGAACGTTATTGACACACATAACCATGGTCAATAAAAATACAATCGTTGTTTGTTGCTATAGATTAATTATGACCCCCTCCCCACAAAAGAATAACATTTCAGTGTTATTCATATGCAGTGTTTGGCTACATATTTAACTTTTCCTCAACTTTTAAGACTCTGTTTAAGATCCAATTCTTCCAGACAGGCTTTCTCTAATTCTTCAGGATTACTTTTCCAATCAATATCAGGACACAGGTTGAAATAGATGGAGAGTGTATTTGGAACTGGAAGAATCTAAGAGACCAAATGACTATACTTTTACTTACTTACTTTCTTTTATACTATTAAATTATTTATTTATATGAAGTCCTTTATTAATATAATTTCCTCATGCCACCATACCCAGGACAAATTTTGTAAAGTTAGTTTTCCATTAAACATAGTTGCTTTTTTGTTTATTTATCCCAAGTAGACAGTCAGACTAATATGATAGTTTTTTATTTCTTTGGCCATAGTTATATTAAATGGATGCATGGTATATAGTAACCCAGTATAAAATTTTAGTATAATGATTGGTATGATGAATAATCCATCCAACTATTCACAATGTAAGTTACTATTATTGGTTTGTAGAAGTGTGGCATATTTCAGTTTTTATAATGAATGTAGATGTGTAGGAGGCAAAGGTTAGAAAATTAGCAACCAACTGTAGTACAGAAGGTTAATAAAAAGCTACTTCATTAGTGTTCATAAGACATCTATCAATCACTTTTTTAACAGATGAAGAGATTTTGTAGATAAAATATAAAATCTGAAAATCTGAGTCTGATGTCTTGAAGTCAGACTCAAATTTGAATCTCATTTCTAGCACTTGCAATTTTAACTTCTCTGCATTTCCTTTCACTTACTTTATAATGATGATGTAAAACAACCACCTTAGGGGTTACTTTGATGATTAAATTATAGCATAGTATTCTTTCAAAGTGTAAGAGAAGACAAGGCACTTACCAGATATTAACCAGTTATTAAATTTTAGTTAAGTTTCTATTCTCTTTTAGTACTCTTTAAACCCATGCATATAAAATAAAGATAATAGTAATTTGCTCTTCTACGTGACTCAAGGTATTTGTGCTGCTTTTCCATGGATCCATTAGGTCAAAGAGTAAGTACAGGCTTTAAAACATCTCTTAGTTAAAAGAAATTTCCATCTGTAACATTACTCTTTCTTTATAAGATTAAGACCAATAAAAATGGAAATGTTACCTAGTTATAATCAAAGTGGGACAACTTTAAAATTATGAATTTACTCAGTGTAATTAGAACTTCAGGTAAAATACTAGGATTGCTACGTTTGAATGTATCAAGAGATCATTAAGCAAAATTGGCAAGATAAAGTAAAAGTAGGAAATAATAAACTCAATTTTCATCCCACGTAGTATTTAAGGTCATATAATTCATATCAGACATAAGGAAAAGACCATTTACTAAATATGAACAGTAATTTTCATGTTCATTATCAAACAGATAATTATAATTTTTTGTTGCTGAGAATTTAATGTATTGCATGGGAAGTCAGATAGAAATTATTCCTATTATCTGCTGTTTCCTGACATTTTCTCATGGTACTGCATAATGTGAGCCTCTGAGGAGAAAATTATCAGTTCTTTACTTTGACTACAATCAAAACATATTTCTCAGAGCAAAAACTTTCTCCCACCCCAGTTTACCCCCCTACACCAGTTTTCAGGCCTAAATTCAGTGCATTGAACTGTGGCAAATGTCAGGCATGATTCAACCTAATCAAATATGGATTCTCATACTGGGCCTTTACATCATAAAGATGACGCATGTTATTATGTGTAGACATGTCTGCTTGGTGATTCTCTCCCACTCACCAGAAAAGATGGATGGCATTCACAGTATATCCATTCAGCACTCCCCACATTTATGAACACTGTAAGTGGAAACTGATGGAGGCTTCTTTGGTCTGGTGGAAAAGGGAAAACAACAATTATATAAACACTCAATAAACTATGAAATAAAGCCACCAGCAGTATGTACACACCCACCCACACACACACACACACAATCATTTCAAAGATCAAATTGGAAATGTCCAAGTAAATTCCCAAGTTTAAAATTAGTCTTTCACAATATATGTTACTCTATGTAAATTTAACTCATTTGCTATTTCTAGGCAACTTGAAATACCAAAAAAATATAATTCTAATCAGTCTCTGTAGGGGCATTAAATATATCAGTATTTCACAGCACTGTGAAATGAGCACCATAATTTTCCGGTACTCATATCTTACATAACTTTACAGTACTAGTTAGATAACATGTATTTTTAACTCTTGCAATCCACACAAGCATCTTCATTTTAGAGATGTAACTTTTGTGTCCTTTTATTCCCATGAAAACTAGTAACTAAGCTTAAATCTAATGGTTGTATGTGTGTCTTTTAGGTACATGTTAAATAGGGATGCACTTAGAGAAAGAAGTTTCAAATGCATCCACAGTATGGACCCTCATAAAAAGTCGGTGGTTCCTTGGGCAGAAGTGGAGTTTTCACATAAAGATGCTTCAGTTCTGTATTCAGTGGTTTTAATTGCTATGGAAATCAGTTGTCTGTCCCATATAGGTTTCTCTCAACCCTGCTGAGATTTTGCTGCAAAGGCAGAGAGAGCTGTCAAGGGTCACCGAGTCTTTTGTAAGTACTCAGCTTTTCTTGATATTTGACAAGCACAAATGAAAAGCTTGCTGATTCCTAGGGTTTGAATATCTCTGTCAATCCTCTGCCATCTAGGTGAGGAAGAAATAAAGAAGAGTTGTAGCAAAAGCCAGTTTGCCTTCATTTTTTTTGTAAAGTATATTTTTGAAATTTTACAACATAACATATATTAATCGAAACATGGGTAAATATTACAAAGCAAGCAAATAAAAAATAGTACTATGAAGCAAAACTTAACAATATTTTGACATTTTCACTTCCAAGGTGTTTTTAACATGTAATATATTATTATCTAGTTGGTATCAATCCACATATACACTTTCATCTTTTTTTTTACCTTTAAAATCATGGCTGTTTCCTATGAAAGTTCCTTTTAGTTATTAATGTTTGGGTGCTTGTGTCATAATTGATTAAATTAGATTTTTGAAATCTAAGTGTTCATAGTTTGCACTGTGTGGTACATAGACCCTAAGGTGGTCCCATAAATGCCATCTCTTGATGTTCACACCTTTCAGTACTCTCCTTTCCTCTAGCATGGATAGAAATGGTGACTTTCTAACCAATAGAATACAGCATAAAAGACACATTGTGACTATTTTACATGAGATTGGAATATCAGTCTTGCTAGAAAATTCTCTCTTGCTGCCTTTTAAAGAAGCAAGCTGCCATGCTGTGTGCTGCACAAAGGGCCACATGGCAAGGAGCTAACTGGTCTCTGCTGACCACCAGCAAGAAGTCAAAGCCCACCACCTGGTGGCCTGCAGCAAACTGAATGCTGCTTCAGTGAACCATGTTTCTTTGAGGCACACCTTCTGCAGCTGAGCCTCAGAGGAGAACCCAGCCCTGGCCCAAACCTTGACTGCAGCCTTATAAGAGTCCCAGCTAAAACATGCCCAGACTCCTGGAATACAGAAGCTGTGATAATAAAGCATGCTAAGTTTTTTGTAATATTCCTGGGCCACAACAGATAACTAATTTTAAAAAGTTATAAATGATACTGAGATGAACCACTGAAATGTAAAAATCACTGTTCTGCTCCAAGTTTACTTCTGAGGATATACTTTAAAATGGGTTATTACTGGCCTAAAAGGTATTAAACAGTTTAATAATTCTGACTTAAAAGTATTCCCCATACTATCCCAAAAGAAAAAAAAAGTTCTAAGAATAATTTTTCCCTGGAAATATAGGAAGTATGATAACACCAACTTAGTGTTAGTAAGAAAACCATAAATAATTTTAAACAGCATTTATTATTGTATGCTAGATACTGTTCTAAGCACTTTACATGTTTTAACATATTGAATTTGCTGATAATCTTATACACAATTTACAGGTGAGAAATTTGAGATGAAAGAGAGTTTTGCTAACTAGTCCAACATTTCAAAACTCCTTAAGTGCAGACCTGGGATTCTGAACCAGGTGGACAGGTTCTAAAAGCTGTCCTTTTCAACATTTTGCTAAACTACTTGCTTTGCTAAATAAATGGGCAATGTATGCCAACAAAATGTTATAAAATAAAATATGGAAAGTATCACCAAAATGACCCATAGGTATCACTTATGACTACTGCATTTTGTGAAAGTTCTGTGGACCCAGGGTATTTATCCACCACAATTTGTTCACTCATTCATTCACTGAGCAAACATCAATTATCACCTATGAAGGACAGGTATTATACTAAGCTTCAGACAGAATAGTAACAACGATGTAGGTTCAGGGCCGCCTCTAGCATGGAAGATGATAAATACTCTACACACAAAATTCAACAATTGTGAAAACTGCTCTGAAATAAAACACATGGCTACTTAAGATGATGTAATAAGGAGGCCTGGAGAGTGAGGTAAGGCTCCTCTGAGGAAGTAGTCCAATCTGATATCTGAGGATGAATTGTAATAAATTGCACAGAGAGAAACAAAGACTGACATCCCAGGCCTAGGGGACACCACGTGTGCAAGCCCTACCCCATAATCATGGTCATGCTAAAAACTTGAAGATGACCTCTGCTGCTACATCACACACAGTGAGACAGGCATAAAATACAGCTGGTGAGATTTCTGAGTACAGAGTATGAAAAGCTGTATAGAGCTACTCAATATTTTGGTCTTTACTATAAAAAACAGCAAACAAAAAACTGAACAGATTAAAGCAAGCCTCATGCTCATATTTGCATTTAACCTAAATTTTGTCAGAATGACTCAGTTTATGGAACTGGCAGGACACATGATTTGGACTAATCTTAATAAACTGGTCAACTAGAAAAGCTGGACAAAATTCATAAACCATATGCTTGTGGGCTAAAGAGCTAATGAGAGTGTCAAGAATGACTGGAATAGAATTCTGCGAAGACAGTCTCAGGGTGTGTGTCTTAGTCTGTTCAGGATGCTGAATGACATACTCTAGACTAAATGGCTTATGGCAACAGAAATTTATTTGTTACAGTTCTGGAGGCTGGAAGTATGAGATCAGAGTGCCAGCAGGCAAGTTCTGGTGAGGGCCTGCTTCCCGGCTCATGGACAGCCATCTTTTTGCTATGTTCTCACATGACAGAAGGGACAAGGGAGCTTTCTGGAATCTGTTTTATAAGGGCATTAATCCCATTCATGAGGCTCCACTGTCCTAGAGGTCCCACCTCCCAACACCATCATACTGAGGGTTAGGATTGCAATAAATGGATTATGAGGGAACACAACATTCAGTCTACAACAGAGTGGAACCAAGTTTGGGAATCTGTTTTTATTCCTGAAGCCAATTCTAGTGTGGGAAACTGAGAGTCTAGAGGCTGAAATACGTTAAAACCTTTCTAGGTGAAGTGCTAAGGGATTGCCATTCAGATCCCCTGAAGGTGTGGAATATCCCTCGGGAGTCCTCTCTGCATGAGACGGAACAGCTGAGGTCTGCCCTCAAAAAGGAAGGATGAACCATAAATGGAAACATATACAGACTGCTGCACAACTTTAAACTGCCTGTCTGAAATTGGATAAGATCCTCAAACATTAACATCAGGCACTTGGCAAAAACATATGCAGTTCCTCATTAGAATATTATCTTACCCTAAAGTTGCTTCTACAGAAGCTTTGCAAATTTAATGTCTGATGCATTAAAAGAAAAAAATATGAACTCATAATATGACAAGAGCACGTGGATAAAACAGAAATAGTAGACATCTTCAGATGTTCAGGTTATCAAACTCAGACATCATATAAGTACTGTGTTCAAAAGAATAAAATATAAATATGGCTGTGATGGAGTAAAAGGTATCAGATTAACTCTCCTGCCATTAACAACTATGAATGTAGATACGATACAGTAGGGAGTGCATGCCTTGATCCTTAAAGGAACATGAAAGATAAATTCAGCATGCACACTGGATTTCTGCCTGGATGCATTTTCCAAACCATGACACGGGAAGTAGAGTCAAAGTACAAAACAAGCACCTCCGGGAGGGAGCTGTAGAGATCAACATTTGGGACTACAAAACCGGCTGGAATTTGTGGGGGCAAAGTTGAGCAATGGAAGGAACTAACCAGCCTCAAAACTCTGCCTAGGAATTCCTTTGAGTCTTTGGACAAATATTAAGCTTCACACACAAAGTGAGAGGCTTTACAGGATCCTCTGTGATCATGCATAGTTTAGTGCTTCTATATTTTAAATGAGGAATATGAAGAACATTCCTGTGCCTTAAGCAGAAGGCAAGGTGTGATGACTTAGTGGCCACCAGAAAGCCTGACTGAGCATCTTCTTTGAAGGCGCTGTTGCATTAGTAGACTACAGGATTCATTCTGCAAGTCCCAAAGCCTACAGTTTCTGCTCCAAATCCCTAAAGCCAGCCTTAGGTCACTAGGACTGAAAAACAAAAAATGGAGTCATGGAGTCAGAAGATCACAGTTATGTTCTGTTTAGAGACTATTTAAACTGTGGATATTGAAGTTCACAGCACCGTCTTCAAAAGGTGTGCTACATACCTTGAAATTTCCTGTTACCTGCTTAACTAACTGTGAATGGCTTTCTAGAGCCTACAATAACCTTTCTTCAAGACATCTATCCCCTTTAGGATCTGACTCCAACCTCCCATTTAAGCCTCAGTCTCAGATGCTCTAGACCTCACCTGATTACTGTTGCAGAATAACCAATTCTTAGGTATGACTGGCTTTGCATAACTTCTTAAATTTACTTGAAATACTCTTTTCTCGCCTTGCCTTCCTCCCACCGGAAAAAGACTCCTCATCCTTCCAAGTCCAGTTTGTGATACTCTCTCAGAAGTTCTTAGCTAGAATCTCCATAATATTTTATGAAATTCTTCTTCCTATTACCATCCTCACAACATTAAAAAAAAATTTCCCCATCCTCAAAGTGAGTGAGAGGTTTAAGGACTTTTAAGATTTGTATTATATATATTTCCCTTGAAAACTGCATTTTGATCCTTCAACAACTCACTTGATGTCTGATATTTTCATATTTTGGTACTTCACTCAAAACTTTCCATTTAACATTCTGTCACAGTAATGATCCCAGAGAGAATAATTTACCATTACACATGCCTGTCTTTTCTACCAACCACAGGCTGAGACTATGTCTCAATCATGTTTCTCACTGTGTTCAGGCTATCACTGTGTATCACAGCTCCATAAAGGCCTTTCCTGACCGTCTTCTCTAAAGTAGCAGTCTTAGTCACGTGCCATTCTGCTACTTTTCATATAAAGGTAGAATCGTGTTATGAGATATAAAATTCATATAGCAGGGTCATCTACTTATGGTGTTGCTAGCCCCTCCCAGTTTCTAGCATAAACCACTAAGTCAATAAATACGTGTTGACAGATAGAATAAATAAATAGATGAATGAATATATGAACAAAAAATAAAATGAGTGGACATATAAACAAATCTTTCTGGATGATATTTAATAAACGTTTGTTGACTAGGTATTTTTGGAATGCCCCGAGATGACTGCCCTCCGCAGGAACAGTACCAACAATTTATTGTTAGGAAACAAAGAAAAAAGGTAAATTTTTCAGTTAAGCAGGAAAAATGTACAATTGTCTAGCCTATGATACCTTAATACTCTAACACTTCTCCTTACACTTGCTAATATTGCAGAAATTGATTTGTTTTACTGCATATCCAATAATACATGCTTCTCTGTTTTCCATACAACAGGATTACAAGGTAGACATTTAAAAATGTCTGGTGAATAATAATAGTAGTAATAAACGTAGATAACTTTATTATTTAATTGCATATCAGGCTATCTTCTGATTGCTTTTCATTAATGCATTTTATCTTTATAACGATCCAGTTATCTAGATACTATCTCACATTTACACACATGTAAACTGGAGCTCAAAGGAATTATTCAGCTTGATTAAATTCTAAAAATAGCAAATCCCCATTTCTCATACCAATTTTCTCAAACTCCCAAGTGTCTGTTCCTACTATTATAATAGGTTATGTTTCAACATGTATAATAATACTAATTGAAGTTGTATGTTTGTGAAAAAATTCATTCCTTTAAATTTCCTTAAAAAAAATCAAACCTCATTCTCTCCATGCTATTTAACAAAACATTTTATTTGAAAAGGCTGAGAGTCCATGTGATTTGGTTAACTTGCATAGCACTTACTCACTTCATTAGAAGTTGCTATTTCTTAAGCATTTCCATTAGAAATATCAGGGAACTTACCAAAATTGTAAAATAGTCAAGGACTGAAGCTTCCCCATTTACTCAGAACCTTACCATGTCCCCTATGATTTGTGCAAAGGACAATTCAGTCCACTAAAGAAACATATGAATGTGAGAATAAGAAACAGTGTAATATAAACAAAACTAATGATAAACTCAATCTTAAAGATGTGGGAATTAGAGAGAAAGTGTATAACTTAATAATAGATATATAGGGTATATAAATAAGTTATAAACATACTTCTCTCATCTTTTGAATTATTACAGTTGGGATTACTACATAACGTGAAGAAAATATTCTTTTAAAAACACTGGAAAGGTTTTTATTCTTTAGTTTCTGATATTATGCTATAGAACAGGAAATACTGGGAGGCAAATAAATACTGTCTATTTAAATAAGTTTATGTTTTAAATATGATAGTATCATAAATAATATTCTCCCTATTGCATGAGTCTGACTGGAAGAAGGCCTTTTCATTTCCTGGCTTAGTTCTCATCAAAAAGTATAAATAACATCTTTGAAAATAGTTATTTTGTACATCAACAGAAAATGTCTGGAACAACTCTTACCCCTACCATAGGCAGACTTTTTATATCAAAGTGTTTTATGCATCTACATATTGTGTTTTTACAATAAAACATAATTATATATCCATACATTTAATAAGTATGAATTTAGAACCCACTAAGCACCAGGTACTCTTCTAAGCACTGATAACTTATTCATTCATAAAATAAATCAAGTCTCAACACTTGAGGAATTTTCATTCTGGTTGGAGAAAAGAAAAAATAAATACACAAATGGACATAAAAGGAGCATTGATAAATGTAGCAAAAAATGGAGAAGATAAAGCAGTATTATAGAAAGTGGCCAGTATGGTTTCTTTTGACCCCTATGAAGGGAAGATACATAAATTGTCTCCTAAATGTTGTCATGCCAAAATCTAGAAGAGGTTTTGAGAGATGTATGGATCAAGTGTGAAGTCCCTGAGGAAGGAGCCAACTTATATGTTCAAGAGCTAGAAGTAGGCTCATACGGCTTGGTCCATAACAGGAGGATAAAGGAAAAGAATTAGGTGATAATAGAATATTTTATAGACCATGGTAAAAAAAATCTTTCATTTCATTGTATTTTAAATGAGGGTTTTAAGAGGGGAAGTGAGGTCATCTAATTTTTTTTTTGCTTGAACTAAGTCTGTAGAAATGAAAATGGTGAGAAATAAAAAGGAATATATTTTGGAGACGCTGGCTTCAGATTTTATTGATGGATTGGGTATGAGGGTTAAAGAAGAAAGAAATCAAGGATGACTCTTAGATTTTTTTTATCTTAATAACTGCATGAAGGGAGTTCATTTATGTTGGCTATAAACAGAATCAATAGTTCTGTTTTGGTCAGAATAATCCTGAGAGGTCTAACAAATGAGATGTCAAGTAGGCAGTTGAATATAATGGAGCAGGGAGAAAAGTCTGGGCTCTTGAAATAGACACTTGAGTCATCAGTATATAAATAATACTTAAAGTGAACATGGTGCATCAGAATATTTAAGGGGAAGTATGTAAAAAGAAAATAAAAAGAGAAGACTAAGTGCCCAGCTCTGGAGCACTCCAGTATTTAAAGCTCTGGTAAGAGGACTTCCACTTTTGCCTAGGAAGGATTAAGTGTTACAGGAATTACCACCCTGCCAAAAATAACTAGAAAATTGAATGAAATATACAGAACAACTATTTTCAGACATTGCACTGTAGGCAATGTCTAATTGCAAGGCTATGGTCCCTAAGAAAAGGAAACCAATGGACTGAACCCTACAGTTTCTACCAACTTACTCTCTGGAGGCAGTTTTCAGGCTGCTGAATAGGGAGGTGAACTCCAAGAAAGCCAGAGAGTTGTTAAATTGAGGAGGCAGAGTTTGGATTTCAGGGAGATGGGCACTAGAATTTGTGGAGCCAAGTACTAGCAATGAGAGTGTTTCAGAAAGAGAGCTCTAGAAATCTGCAGAAAGGTCTCCATGAGCCCTCAGCTGAATCACAATCTTCAGATGCATGAGGTGAAACTCCAGAAGGTGGAGAAAAAACTGGTAGAATATAGTAAGGCATACATTCCTAGAGTTCAAAAATCGCTGTAAATATTCATGTTTCCACCAGCCAGCATGGAAAAAGCTTGCAATACACAGACATCACAAAGGTATCTGAGTAGCAGTCATCCAACTAACACTTAAAAGAAAATCTGAAAATGATCCAACTAAAAACAAATCGCTTAACTATGTGACAGATAAAGACTTACACTATTTAAAGAAATACAGAAAATACAGCACCAAACAACATAAAATTCACAATGCTTGGCATCCCATCAAAAATTACCAGCCATATAAAAAATGACAGGAGAATGTGATTTATATTCAGAATAAACTTGATAATAGAAATAGATCCAGAAATTAAAACACAAAATACCTATTATAAAATAAGATCCATATCAAGAATCTGGAGAAATCATGAACATAATGAGAAAACAAATTGACAATATCAAAAGGTAGAAGTTTGAGTTATAGAGAAATATGATATCTGAAATAAAAAAATATCCCAAATGGCATTAATGGCAGATTAGACTCTGCAGAAGAAATATTAGTAAACTTGAAAACATTTCTATAGAAACTATCCAAAATAAAGTAAAAAAAGACTAAAAAACAAAATAATAGGACATTGAATACCTCTGCGGAAATATAGAGTAATATGATACACATGAAATTGGAGTCTCAAACAATAGCAGAAATTAGTTGGAGAAACAATAAATGTTTTTCAAATGTGGTGAAAAATAAAATGCACAATCTAAGAAGTTCAGTGACCTCAAAGAGATATGAAGAAAATCACAATGCTCATAATAATATTTCTGAAAAGTAGTGATATATGTTTATTATTTACATTATATATAAATATAAATAATGTGTATAAATTATAAATGTGCATAAATTATAAAATATATAAATTGTATATATTCCACAGAATAAAGAATAATTATGTACAAAGAAGTAAACATTAGACTTTTTTCAGAATTCCAGAATTCTTGCAGCAGACTTTTCAAAATCAAGCAGAACAGAAGAAAATTGAGAGGTATTTTTAAATTCTTAAAAATAAAAATATAAACTGTCAAAATACACTCAGAGAAAATGTCTTCTAAAACTGAAGGAAAAGTTAAAACTTTTTCAGATTAATAAACTTAAGATAATTGCCAATAGATCTGAACTACAAAAAATAAAGGAAACTTCAAGAAGAAGAAAATTATGCCAGATTACATCCATTAGTGGTGTACATCAATAAAAATGAAGATTACCAAAAATGGTGAGTAAATGTCAGAAACACATTATTTTCATTTTGAAGCTTTTTAGAAGATAATTGATCCTTTTAAACAAAAGAATGATGAATTTAATGCTTATAACATTTAACAGGATGGGGTCAAATTTGAGGTGTACTTTTGTAAGGTGTTAACCTAGCACATGAGCTGTACAATATTGGATATTACACAAGTTAGATATATATATTTACGACACAAGTTAAATATGTACATTGGAAATGTCTTACCAGAAAGGAAGAGCTTGAAGAAGATAAAGGAAGAGCAAATGTAAAGTAGGAAGGGTACAAGGAAGTATAGGATCAAAGAAACCTTAGAAGCTAGGGGAAAAGGGACTGGTCATTCGTGTCAAATTGCTGATAACTTCTTTCACCCACTGACAAAATAAACCCAAACTGTTACGATATGGCAGACATCTCCGTGCAAATTGGGTTGAAAAAAAGACAAAAATCTCTATCCTCAAGGATGTTTAATATATTGTAATGATGAGCAAATTCTTTGAGTAACATGATGATAGAGAGTTGACCATTGTGTTTGGCATGCTGGATACAATTGGTAACTCAATCAGAGGTGCTTTAGTGAGATGCTAAGAATTAAAGGCTGATAAGAATATGTGGTAAACTCAGCAGATGTGGAAACATATTCCAGATGTCTAAACACAGTTTCCCTCCTGTGTCTCTGATCAGAATTGTATCAAATGTCAGGGTGGGGGACATCTTAAAAGGGGGACCAATCTGAGGAATATTAGCATATATAAAATATTCTTCTCTTTCCAATTAATACATAATGTAGTAGAAATAAATAATAGAGATGAGGTCTTGATGAACAGGAATAATCTCCACCATACCATCCTCCTCATGTGCTTTCTTGCTCTTCACAGGAAAATGTTTAAAAAGTTTCTGATGATTATCTCCATAAATATAAAGATTTATCTTTATTGTTTGGTGAAAATTGTTGCTCATCTGTAGTTACCGCTGATGTTAGACCTGCATTTCTCTTGGAAGATAGCTTTATTTGTTCTTTATTTTTTAGTTTTATTTTCATAGTCCTCAGGATTGCTTATAGTACCTTTCTTTTCTAATTCAGTACTCACTGTTTTTATTAGTTATTTTCCTATAATTTTTAAGTGATGATTATTTTTTAACTGGTTATTTGGAAATCAGTTGAAATGTATAGCACTTGCAAGAATAATATATTACAAAGAACACCTATATGCCCTTAGTCCATTAGGGTTACTATAGATAAATGTCATAGGTTGGGCAATTTAGAGAATTTGTTTCTCACAGTTCTGGAGCCTGGGAAGTCTGAGGTTGGGGCACCACATGGCCACAGGAGGGGCCTCTTTTTGGTTCATCTCCAGAGCCTTTTTGCTGTGTCCTTAACCAGTGGAAGGCGCTAGGGATCTCTGTGGAGTTTCTTTGGTTAGAACACTAATCTCATTCATGAAGCCTCTGCCCTCATGATCTAAACCTCTCCCAAAGTCCCCACCTCCAAATACCATCTTTCGGGGTTAAAAGTTCAAGATAGGAATTTGGGGGTGTGGACACAAACCATAGAATTTATACCATAGAACACCCTGTATCCAGAATCATGTATTGGTAACATTTTGTCTCATTTTCTTAACCATTTGCTATCAATTTCTCTCTCACTCTTTCTCTCTCTTTCTCTCCATCTAAACTTTCATTTGTCACTTAATTTTTTTCTGGACCACTTGAGGGTTACAAACATCAAAGCCCTTTTACCCCTAAATACTCCAGTGCTTATTAACTCAGACAGGGATACTTTCTACATAGCAACAGTATATTTTTCAATAGCAGCAAATTTAACATCTAAACACTACTTTTATCCAATCTGTCATCTATATTATAATGATTAATTTTTATTTTAGTTTTCTACAAACTTGGGTCAAGTATTTAATTCATTCTTTTAAAAATATTAATACAAGTGCTGGCAATGTGTTAAAAAGTGGATACACTACACTGAAACTATGAGTTGTTATAACACTTTGGAATGTATTTTAAAACATAGCCAAAAATCTTTTAATAGGCATGCCCATAAATTCCACTTAATTTCTAAAGAAATAATAATGAATGTCTTTATGCTTTTAGGTTAAAGGAGTACCAAACCCAATAGTATTTACAAACATTTAAATTACAAAAAAAGATTTAAATATTGATCAGAGATACTACACGAAAAGACAAAATGCTAGCAGTTGTTATCTCCATTTGGTAAGAATAGCAGAATTTTTCTTCTTTTTTCATCTATATTTGCTAGAAATTATGTCATGAGTAAAAATAATAAAAATATTTAGCAAATGTTTTTAAATGTGCATGCGAAATCTAAGCCCTTTATATGTATTACACAATGTAAATCGCAAGCAGTTCTCTAAATTAGATACTACTATTTATTTGTTTAGATGAAAAACATTAGGCACAGTTATTGAGGAAAATAGGAGTAAGTGATAGAACAAGGATTTCTTACAAGGAGATCTGGCTCTGAACCTTGTGCTCTTAAATCCTGTGCCACAATTAGTGTCTTACTCTTGCAAAAGGGGAAAAACATTAAAAATTTTTTTGAAAATTTTCAATTGATTTTTAGAAGATTAAAAAAAAATTCAGTATTGGGGACAGGGTGAGGAGGTGAAATAGATGGAGATAAAAAGGAAAAAAATCTCAATTATAATATGAATTTGTTATGGGGATGAAAGTACAGCATAGAGAATATAGTCAGTAATATTGTAAAATCTTCCTATGTTGACAGCTAGTAACTACACTTATTGGGGTGAGCATTTAATAGTGTAGCTAACTGTTGAATCATTACATTATACACCTGAAACCAATATAAGATTATATTATCAACTATACTTCAATAAAAATATATCAAAAAGTAAATAAATAATTCAATATTACAACATATGAACAATAGAAGTTTATTCAGAATATGTTTGTTATACATGAATCTGTTTTATGAGTAAAAACTATATTCAATGAAATTTCTAAAGAAATACAATGATTTAATTTTTCAATTTGATGTATTAGATCAATTTCAAATAAATTCCAAGAATAAAGGGTTTAAATGCTAACAGACTATTTTGTTTAAGAGGAAGGGGAAAGAAATTAAAGTCTGTTGGTCATCTACTGTAAAATGTACTAGATACATCTGAAAAATAAAATATACTATTGAAATAGAATTAATTTTCAATTTCCCATTTCTCTCTAAGGTAATATTTCAGTAAATTAACTATTGTTAAGAAATTTTAATGCAGTGAAAAATTATGGTCCAGAGAGAGGAAGAATCTTTTGCTGAGACAGCAGTTCAATGCGCTACCTCCATCCAAGCATGTACACAGCAGAATGACCTTAACACGTACCTTATTTTTTCTGTCTGTGTAAAGCTGTGAAGTGTGCCTGCAATTAGGACAACAGAGCAAAGAGAAAATAATAAAAATGTGGGAGGAAAGGATCATTACAGGGGATGAATAGGGACTGTTCTTTGATTTATACATATATCTTCCATTTCAAATAATACACCACTAAACATATTGTGTAAGACCTTACAGAAATTGTTACTTCCTCCCCTCTCCTCCTGTGTGTCCTTGGGTTGTTTGGTTGACTCTTTTTGATGTTATTTCCTTTGTTCAGGTAAGATCCTAACCAAAAATTGGGGGACAGATTTGCAGATCTCTGCAACTCCCCTTTCTTTAGTACTCTGCCCTCCAAATCTGGCTTCCTCAATCTCGCCTACTTCAGAGCTCTGTCTCCTCAACTCAGATAGATTGTTTGGATTTTTATTCCCTACTGCAGCCTGGAAATTGTCTCCAGGTATTAAGCTGGTACAGTCATAGGGTCCCCTCATTTGTCTCTTTCTTCTCTGACAGCACAATCCTTCGCTGATTATGTGTCAGCATCCAGAAATATTCCTTTTATAAAATGTGTCAGTGAGACCAATTTTCCATGTCACTGAATTCTCCATGTGGAAACCTTTGAATCCCACAGTCTGCCTTCCTGGTTCTGCCTTTTCTATCTTGCTTAGTCTAGGTCATGGCTTCCCAAGGCTTTCAACTGCCATCTCAGCAGTGCATTGTGACAGATTCCCTAGTACCTTGCCTGGGTTCCAAATACTAGGGCCCCACAGTATTAATACAAGGAGAATGTCCACCTATTAACAGTGTCTCCCTTTTCCAACTTTATGTTCCTCTTCACCTAGCACTGTCAGAAACCTGTGCCACACATACTCAACCGGCTCCCATCACTATGTATTGACCAGGTCCTACACCCGCTTGTGGATAGAGTATCTTTCTTCTGTTTACAGGACCTTCACCTGGCATGGTTAGGAGATGCTGTGATGTGATCCTGCAGGGAATTTTCTAAAAAATAAGGTTTATTAATTTTGATTATTAAAAAATTAATAGTTCATTGGGGGTCCCAAAGAATGGCACAATTCATTTCAAGAGTAGGTGAAAGGTCCAAGAAGGTTTCACCAAAAAGGTGAGCCCTGAACTGGGCTAGCAGTTAGAGTTGCACCAACAAAGAAAAAGTACTAGCTTAAATCTTGGATTTTAGTGCACTCATGTTGTATAAAAGGCCTGAGCTAGTCTAGCCTGACAGCTATCAATTGTCTCACATTCAACATAATAATATGTAAAGCATCATCAAACAGTAGAAAAGACATTTAAAAAATGTTGGGAAATAAGGATTATTAATGGATGTCTCAGTCCATCCTTAGCCTTCATGATGCTAGGTTTTTCATATCTAAGACAATAGTTAATGATACAAATCCAAGGTGCCAAAATGACCAAATAAATTGGGCTAATCTAGCATAAGAACACCTGTGATCGGTGTGTAATTGAATTCCAGTGATGTATTTTTATAACAACAAAGTATGTGTGTTTCTTGTAATAAGGTTATATTCTACTCTGCCTGGCTATTACATTTGATCTCACACCAGATAAGGCCTCCCTTAAAATGATGGCATGCCACTGACCTGAACAAGATTTTCAAGTTTATGAGTGGTCCTGACATACCTGTGTCTGAAAAAATAAATAAAAGGGCCTTTATGCTTCAGTGGGCGCCTTCATGTATAGTAGTGACCTCTATGGATTCTTTGTCACTTAGCCTTTATAAAGATGTTTTATCTTTGAAAAATCCATTTGATGTTTTTAAGGTTGCTTTTGATCTTAGATTGTTTTAAGATTTATAAAGAATGGCAGTATTGTCCAGTGACCCATCTGATGCTTCCATTCTACTCTGTTCCTGATAAGCAGTTGGTCACTCAGACCCTTTGAACACTTCAGTGCTTTCTGAAAGAGGCTTTTCCAAATGTGTCCAGCTGAGAATGATTAAAAATTTCTGGGCAAGTCTGTGTTCTTCCAATTCCCAACATTAGCTCTAGACATTACTTGATGTTTATAGAACAAACCCAGATTCTTCTTCTACATAACAGGCTATCTGAAGATGGCTTAAAATATGTAATTAACATAGCAATAAATAAAAAGAAAAATACCACTATCAAAAGGGGCTTATTTTAGGCAGGAAAGGGTGATTGGAGATCTGAAATTCAATATAAATCACTATGCAAATAAAATAAATGATAAAGCCAAATAATCAATAGAGGAAAACAATGCATTTACCAAAATCTCTAAAAAACCTTGAAGCACATAATCCTAAATTGTAATAGATTTAATATATTCTATAAAAGATTATTAAGAAGGCAAAAACATCTACTTTCATGACTTCTACTGAACACAGTACTAGAGGTACTAGCCAGAGCAATGAGACAAGAAAAAAATATATATATCTATATGGAAAAATATGGAGGAAGTAAAATTGTTTTATTTGCACATACTATAATTTGCAAAAAAAAACCTATAAAATCTACAAAAATAGCTGCTAGAGCCAATAAGTAAAAGCTACAAAAATGGTTACTATGGCCAATAAGTAAATTTTGCAGAGTCACAAAATGAAACATTAATATACAAAATTAAATTGTATTCTGTATTCTAGCAACAAATAACCCAAAGTTGAAGTTAAAAAACCTTCTATATATCATCAAAAAATACACTATTTAGGAGAAAATTTAACTACAAAGGATTGCTAAGAAAAAATAATTGGGAGATCATGTGCATGGATCGCAAGATGTAATATTGTTAAAATAGCAATTCTGCCCAAATTAATCTACAGATTCCATGTAATTCCCATCAAAAACCTGCTTGGATTTCTTGAGGACATTAACAAGTTAATTCTAAAATGTTTAGAGAAAGGCAAATGGTCTAGAATAGCCCAGAAAAGTGATGATACCAAAGGATGTGTTATTTACAATTATCATAAAACAGCATTAGTTCAATGTTCAGTGCAGGAGTTGCAAACTCTTTTCTGTAAAGGGCTAATACTAAATATTTTAGGCTTTGTGGACCACATGTCTCTATTGTGCCTTTTCAACCCTGCTGCTACAACATAAAAGCAGCCAGAAATACTTAAATGTGTGAGTATGGCTGTGTTCCAAGAAAACTTGATTTGGGGCCAGTGAAATTTGCATTTCATATAACTGTTATTGTTTTGATTGCTCTTAGGTATATAAAAACGTGTAAAGCATTCTTAGCTAATGGCCATACAAAAGCAGGCAGTAGGAGGATATGGCCTGAGGGCCATGATTTGCTGTTCCCCTGGTTAGTATCTGGCATGAACCTCTCACACTGCGTCTCCTCTCCGGCACTGTATTGTTAGCCCATGACCTCAATGAATATTTGGGGAAACACTTTTGGCTTCTCAGTGCTGTGGCTCCTACTCTGTCCTCTGAAGTTGTTCTGAGTTTTAACCCTTCTTTGACCACAGGACGAACTGGAAGTCCCAGTTGTGTGTTCCCGTTACTCACTGGAGTGAGAAGACTCTCAACAACTAGGAAAAGGAAAGTTGTTTCTTGTGTGTCAAGGCACTACTTTCTGCCCCTGCAGATAATTCCCGTTTTAGGCTTTTTCTACTGGAAAGAAAAATCATACTCATAAGCTTCACCCACTCAAGACACAAACAAAGCCATGTTCATGATGATGCTATTTAATGGCATTCCCACATATCCAGAAGTGTTTTGGTGACAGTTGAAGTTATGTGGCATACCCCCTGGCTGTCACCTTCTAGCTCTTAATTGAAAACAAAATGCTGAGACACTGCTGTTTTTGGTCATGGCCTAATTCCTAATTTATGAGGACAGACATCCATCTGCTTCTAAAACCCTCGCATTAAAGTACTCTGTCTTTATGATATCTTGTCTACTGACCTGTTAAGTGTTCAAGGAAAAATGTGAATATATATATATATATATAGTGAATATGTGCTAGGAGGTGTCACACTTCAGTGAAACTTACAGCTTTTCCCTTCAACTTAAGTACAAAGAATGATTGGGTAGCACTTTTGCAAGATTTCAAATAAAAATCTATGTAATACATACAGTGGAATGAGAGCTAAATGTGCTTTTAAAATTATTGGAAACTATATGTCACTGTGTGAACAGGTCATCTATCACACAATCAAGCTTTTTTGGAAATTATGACGCCAATCTACTTCCTTAGAAAATCTTGAGATCCTGTTTTAAAAGTGGGATCACAGGAGTGATACTGCAAAAAAAAAAGAGATAAAATTGCTTTCCATTAGTGTCTCCTCTAGTGAAAATTTATAATTACATTTCAACAAGTATTCTTGAAGTAACATATGATATCACATTTTACTTTATCTCCTTTATTATCCTCCACTAACAACTCATTTTAAATACTAAAATAAAATTCAAAGAAAGCTCAGGGATGTTAAGAATGACCAAAGTAGTAGGATTTGAAAGAAGAAGGATTAAATCCTGACTTTCCAATGTAATAACTGGACAGTTGCAGCCAAACCAGTTACTATGTGAACCTCATTTTGCACACTTGAAAATGAACTTGTTTTCACAATTATAGATAAAACATAAGAGGTAATAAATGCTGTGTGTGAGACATAGTCAATGTTCAGTGTCAATATGAATATTAGAGTCATGCATTAAAAACAGTTAATCCCAGATGCCAAGTATCATATTTACACTCACAGAGCATGACAGCTGCAAAGGGACTTGGAGGTCATGTCCCAACCATCCATCTCTTACTTAGATTATAGGTAGACATGATGCTCAGAGACAGGTAGTGAGTGATGTAAGCATATCTAAAGAACCAATAGTAGTTTCTTCTGTAACAAAAGTGGTCTCTGAAATTTCTAATTCAGTGTTCTTTCTCCATGCTGTAACATCTTAGAATTGCCATGTTAAATACAGCCTACCCAGTTATATTCTATTTTCAAAACTAATTATTATTTTTAGCATATGTCCATACAGTATTTGGGACACTAAAAATTACTGGTACTTATGTGAAATTCAAATTTAACTGGACATCCTGTATTTTATCTGGCAACCCAATTTAGAATAAGAAAAGGCAACAGTTACAGAAACCTGGAACACACAGTTTTAAGCTTCTGAAAAATCTCAGCTTTGGCCAAAGACCATCATCACTACTTGGGAAAATGGTATTCACACTTAGATGCACTGTCATCCAACTTGGGAGACTTTATTCCACAGAAATTCATTTCTTCTCCTTCCAATGCCCACAAAGTATTTCAATTCTGTCTTTTCCTAGAATGAATCACCTTCTGCCATGTATAAAATGTTAAAGTCTTGTATGTTCATCTCCCCTACCATCTTGTGAGCAACTGGAGTATTGATAAAATTTTAAATCAGTTTGTCTACTCTGTGTGTAGCCTAGTGCCCTACAAGCAGTATCACATCTACCCAATCAAAGAGGGTTTCCTTAGGAATAATAGTTATGTTTCCAAGACCATTCCAGCCTGATGTCACCCCTTTACATTGTCACTGTCTGCATCATAGTCATCATTACCAAGGAAGTCACCATTACTATGAAATGTTTATTGTATTTCAGGAACTATGATAATTACTTGGAAATTGATTCATATGTTCATTTAAACGTCACAATTTTAATATTTAAGTTTGCATGATTTTCACCTACTTTTCTGCTGAGGAAACTAAGCCCAGAGATTTAGAAAAATTATTTAGGCTGCCCTTGATCACCTAATAGGAAGCAGCTCTTCTGGGATTCAAATTCAGGACAGTATTTTTAACTATTTCTGGACTGTTACAAAAGATGCAAGATTGTGTTTCTCAGCTTCTGACTTTAAACATTAGTGCAGGTTCTTGTTGGAAGTAATGTTGTCTTTCAATTATGTGTAAAATTAAAAGAATGCAAATCCTTGTTCACTGTATCAGTGCTTATGAACATGCAGTTTTTTGAAAGAAGGGTTACAAGAACAGATTTTAATGATTTTTACCCTTAATTCCATCTTCATTGAAAACTGTAAAATGGCAGCACTTTAAATAGGTTTACTGAACTACAAAAATGGCATTTGAAGAACAATAAGATACTTCCTCATCACAAAACCTTAAAGCGTGATGCTTAGTTCATTTAATTATGTTTGGAATAATTTCCTTTAAAATATATATCTGAGGAAGAAGAAATCATATTATTTATTTTGGAAATAATGTAAAATATAATTTTATTTAATTCCAAAATCAAGTAATTCTAAATGAGCAAACTCAAGTCTATTGACCAATCTGCTTTTTAACATCATTTGAGTTTGGCATTTCCTATCACAACTATTGGCCATGTGTTCAGTGGTTTCCCATTGAATATTCTATCAGATACCATGTTGAATTATTTGAAATTATTAGTGTTCTACTCTTTTAGATTTACAAAATGGAAATTACACACTATTTAACCTAATATTGTTACGTATGTTAATGCCAAAAACAGAACAAAAACTATACGAAGTATTATGTATCGAGAACTCTTGGCAAAATTTCAGGTTCAGTAAATTTTGGTCTTAGTACTTGTCTAGCTGTTCAGTGATTTTTGACTAACAAATATCTTTTCATTATTATTCTTCTCAGCTCCATCCTATTTCTCTAGCCACAGCCTCCATTCCTTCATTTAAAGTTAGGGAAACAATCTCATTGACTAAGTTTACATTCATGTGAGTACCTGAATTGTGCAACTATTGCATATTTGAAACAATGAGAAAAATGCACTTGCATTATCCATATTATTCAGCCTATCTTGTTGAGCAGTAAAAAAGATTTGATAGAAATGCTAGTCTTCAAAGACAGTCTATAAGCAAGGAGAAACTTTTAACCAGGATATATGACTGAGATAGAAATTCCAGGCATGAGAGGAGGGCATATATAATGGGGAGGAAATACTGAACTGAGGAGACTTGCCAGTGTGGCCCCTACTATATATGACTCTGTTGATAAACTTCGCAAAATATAACTTGATTATTGTTGACAGACTTCATGGATTTTTTCAAATTAAAGTATCATTGATATACAATCTTATGTTGGTTTCAAATACACAACACAGTGGTTCAACAGTTACCCATATTCCCCCTCTAGTGTGGTCACTGTCAACATAGTAAGATGTTACAGAATCATTAACTGTATTCTCTGTGCTGTACTGCTACCCCTGTGATCAACTTATATTCTGACTGTAAATTATTGTGCCCCTTTATCCCTATCCCTTGCTCTCCACCTTTACCCCCACCTTTTTGAACCCCTCCCCCTTGTTAACCAAGAGTCCTGTCTTGGTGTCTATTAGTCCACTGCTATTTTGTTCCTTCTGTTTTTGCTTTGTTTATATATTCCAAAAATGAGTGAAATCATCTGATATTTGTCTTTCTCTGCCTGGCTTATTTCCCTGAGCATATTACCCTCTAGCTCCATCCATGTTGCAAATGGAGGATTTCTTTTCTATTTATGGCTGAATAATATTCCATTGTGTATATGTACCACATCTACTTTATCGACTCATCTATTAATGGGCACTTAGGTTGCTTCCATATCTTGGACATTGCAAATAGTGCAGCAATAAACACCAGAATGCATATGTATTTTCAAATGAGGGATCTTCTTTTCTTCAGGTAAACTCCTAGGCGTGGAATTTCTGGGTCAAATGGTATTTTTATTTTTAGATGTTTGAGGAACCTCCATATTGCTTTACACAATGGGTGAATAAATTTATATTGCCACCAACAGTGTAGGATGGTTCCCATTTCTCTGCATCCTTGCCAGCATTTGTTAATTTCTTGCCTTTTGGATAGTGGCCATCTTAACTGGTATGAGGTGATATCTCATTGTGGTTCTGATTTGAATTTCCCTGATGATTAGTGGAACACCTTTTCATGTGGCTCTTGGCCATCTGTGTTTCTTCTTTGGAAAAATGTCTGTTCATGTCCTCTGCCCATTTTTTAATTGGGTTATTTGTTTTATTGGTGATGAGGTACATGAGTTCTTTGTATGTTTTGGATGTTAACCCCTTCTTGGATAAATTATTTATGAATATATTCTCCAATCCTATAGCGTGTCTTTTTGTTCTGCTGACAGTGTCCTTTGCTGTACAGAATATGCAAAATGTAGTACAAAATGTATTATAAGATGTAGTCCCACATGTTCATTTTTTATTTTGTTTACTTTGCCCGAGGAGATGTCTCCAGGAAAAAGTTGTTCATGCTTATTATAGTCAAGAGGTATTTGACTATTTTTTCATATTACAGTTTTATGGTTTCATGACTTACATTCAGGTCTTTGAGCCTCTCTGAGTTTACTTTTGTGTGCAGAATTAAACAATAATCCAGTTTCATTTCTTACATGTAGTTGTCCAGTTTTCCCAACACCAGTTATTGAAGAGGCTGTCTTTTCCCCATTGTATATCCATGACTCCTTTTTCATATATTAATTGGCCATATATGTGTGGGTTTACATCTGGGCTCTCTATTCTGTTCCATTGATCTATCTACGCATCTATTCTTGTTCCAGAACCAAACTGTTTTGATTACTGTGGTTTTGTAGTATAGCTTGAAGTCAGGGAGCATAATCCCCCCACCTTTGTTCTTCTTTCTCAGGATTGCTTTGGCTATTCAGGGTCTTTTCTGGTTCCACATGAATATCTGAAATACTTTTTCTAGTTCATTGAAGAATGCTGTTGGTATTTTTTTTGTATCATTAATCTACACTTACGTGTGCAACATTATGGTTACTGAACTCCCCACTTCATCAGGTCCCCCCCACTTACCCCATTACACTCCTGTCCATCAGCATAGTGAGATGCTATAGAATGACTACTTGTCTTCTCTGAGTTGTACAGCCCTCCCCATGCTTCCCCAACATTATGTCTGCTAATCATAACGCCCCTTTTTTCCCCTTGTCCGTCCCTTCCCACCCATCCTCCCCACTCCCTTTCCCTTTGGTAACTGTTAGTCCATTCTTGGGTTCTGTGAGTTTGCTGCTGTTTTATTCTTTCAGTTTTTTTCTTTGTTCCTATGCTCCTCATATGAGTGAAATCATTTGATACTTGTCTTTTTCTGCTAGGCTTATTTCACTGAGCATAATACCCTCTAGCTCCATCCATGTTGTTGCAAATGGTAGGATTTGTTTTCTTCTTATGGCTGAATAATATTCCATTGTGTATATGTACCAATTCTT